>JABUQX010109231.1:45000-47500 GCA_015478945.1 Trachelipus rathkii
AAACGCTAGGATTAAGAGATACATACAATGGGTTGAAAGTACAGTCCCAAATCACACTTTATTCGAATGGACGGCGTTATTAGTGAAAAGTTCCGGAATGAAGTGATTAACGTAAAGCAATGTTTTACACGGGGGGGGTACAAAGGTGTTCTGTTTTTGTTTTTTAAATATGTTCACTGTAAAGGCACTTACTGTGTTGCCAAATTAAATGCATTACACCTCGGTAGAGTCTGTTTCACTTTTTGTGGCACCAACTTAGGTTGTGAAGCCACAGGGTATAATGAGACACGACATACCAAATTAATGTTATTCACATTACAAGTAATAATAATAATAATAATAATAATAATAATAATAATAATAATAATAATAATAATAATAATAATAATAATAATAATAATAATAATAATAATAATAATAATATAATGATACTAATAATAATAATAATAATAAATAATAAAATAATAATAATAATTAATAATAATAATAATAATAATAATTAATAATAATATAATAATAATAATAATAATAATAATAAAATATCATCAAGATATAACTACAATATTATAGGAAGCTTATTACAGGAAATGCTCAAAGTGGCCTTCCCCGGAGGGTATACAAGCTGTTATTCGCCTAGTCATTGACATACGAACCCTCTTGAATAGAGTCCATGTCCATCATTCGAAGAATCTCTTCAGTAGGTATAGGCTGTGCGTAGACAAGAGTTTTGAGATGCCCTATAGGTGAAAGTCTAGTGGGTTGAGGTTAGACGAGCGTGCTGGCCATGATAAAGAACTTCCTCTACCAATTCATCTGTCTAGGAATGTATCGTTTAAATACCTCCAAACAGACATGATAAAGTGGGCCGGAGCTCCATCATGCATTATCCACATGGTTTGTCGTGCACGCAACGGAACATCTTCGAGGAGGGTGGGTAAGGTATCCCTTGGAAATTGCAGATAGCTTTGTTTATCCAGGGAAGGAGGAAGGACATATGGACCGATAAGATGATCCGCAAGGATTCCTGCCCATAAATTAATGCGAAACTGACGCTGATGCCTTGATTGCACAGCTCCATATGGATTCACCACAGACCATAGGTTGGTGTTGTGAAAATTTGTAATACCATCTGTACCCAAGGTACAGGTGTACGCACCACACGTGGTCGTCCTCGATTGAAGGTAGCAGGTTGCAACTCGCCGGTCTCGCACAATCGTCGATAAATACTAAACGTTGTATGAACTGGCTGTCTTCGATCTGAGCATGTATCCCGATACAACCGTGCTGCCTCCCTAGCATTGCCGTTAGCTCTTCCATACGTATATGTCATTTCCGCCTGTTCTTGAAAGGAATACCCCATGGTCTTCGAAGAAAAACGTGGAGAGAATTCTACGTCTTACTACATACACTTCACATTAACCTAGAGTTTCAATAATACGTTATTGATGTGACCTCGATTACGCTTCAGTGTTGCCAGGCGTACGACGGAACTGTCATGCGCGTATTAGGTCTGAGGTTTACAGATTTTGTAACGGTATGGACACAACCGATATTTATTCTGATGACGATATTATTAGCATTATGAATACCACTATTATCCTTAGTATTAAAACTATTATAAGTAGAGGTAGTAGTAAGTTTGTAATATTTGTAAACTTATTATTATTATTATTATTATTATTATTATTATTATTATTATTATTATTATTATTATTATTATTATTATTATTATTATTATTATTATTATTATTATTATTATTATTATTACTTATAATGTGAACAATATTACACTGGAATATTTTGTCTCATTATGGCTTGTAGCTTCACAACATACATTGGTGCCACAAAATAAACAGACTCTCCCGAAGTGTGATGAACTCAATTTGGACCCCTAGTTGGTATCTTTACAGTGGACATATTCAAACTACATAAACCGCTCACCAGGTGTGCCCCACACGTGTAAACCATTGTCATACGTTAAACACTTCCCTCCTGAGTCTTTCACTCACAACGCTGTCCATTCGTGTAAAGAGTGCGTATGAAGCCCAAATCTGGTACCTTTCGGACTGTACTTTCAAACCGTTATATCTCCTAATCCGTGCGTTTATAGGTTTATATGCATAGAATCATTTTTGCTACATTTCGTGTGGGGAATCTCCTCTCCAAGTTTGTCAGTCTATTATTGAATCACCCTGTATATATATATATATATATATATATATATAGTAAAAGTTAATGAGTGATAATAAGATAACGAAAGAAGAAAAAGAATAGCATATTAATAATAATAATAAAATAAAAAATAATAATAATAATAATAATAATAATAATAATAATAATAATAATAATAATAATAATAATAATAATAATAATAATAATAATAATAATAATAATAAGTAATAATAATAATAATAATAATAAAAAATAATATAAATAATAATATTGAATATATTTATAATAAAAATAATAACAATAATAATAATAAAAAATACTAGTTATA
>JABUQX010109232.1:5000-15000 GCA_015478945.1 Trachelipus rathkii
ATGCATTTAGAAAGGGTAAATTTGATTTGCTTGCTGTGACTGAAGCAAAGATGAAAGGAAATGGTGAAGGCGGGTGGTGTATGGTGAAATGTGTGTATGTGTGCTGGAGTGGAGAAGAATGAGAGGGGGAGAGGAGTTGCTATTCTAATGAGTGACATGTGGCACAGAGTTATGGCTATGGTGGATTTCGTTTGTGTGAGTACTAGAATTCTAGTGGTTAAATTTAAGATTGAAAAGGTCAAGGTATGTGTGGTTGTAACATCTGGTCCATCTGAGGGTGATGTTGAGGAGAGTGCGACTTTCTGGGATAATTTGAATGATGTCTTGAGCGGGGTGAGTAAGAATTTCAGATTGATTGTGTTGGGCGACTTAAATGGTTGGATAGGTAATCGAAAAAGGGATGGTATAACAGGTGCCTTTGTGGTTACGGGAGAAAATGAAAATGGCAAGAAGGTGATTAATCTCTGTAAAGAAAGAGGTATATGTGTACGTAATACACCCTTCGGGCACAAGAGTATTCATAAGTATACGAGAGTTGGGGTTGGTGGAGATGATATCGAAGTGAAAAGTATGATTGATTTTGTATTTATTAAGATGTTGAAGTATTTGATGACATTAAATCAATGAAGGGTTTGCGGATGGGAATATCAGATCATTGTGTTGTTTTATGCAAGATAAAGTTAATTGAAGCATGGATGAAGAGGAATGAGATAAGGAAGGAATTGGGGAGAATTAAGAGTGAGAAGTTAAGTGAACAAGGTTATAAGAAAAAGTATGTGAGAGCATTTGAAAATAAATCTGTTGAATGTGAACAAGGTGAAACTAAACAAATCTGGAAGAAAATGAAGGAAGCCTTTGTCGGTTGTGCAAGAGAAGTATATGGATGTGCTAAAGTAGGAAGAATAAGAATGTCAATAGTGAGTGGTTGAATGAAAAGATGATGCTAGTAGTTAAAAGTAAAAAAGAGGTTGAAAGTCCTGAAATCCAATGATGCATTCTCAAAAAGTGGTGTATGGAAATATATCGGTAAGAAAAAGGAAGACTAAAAGTTACATACGCAGGAAAAAACAGAGGTAAATAACCAGTTTGGTTAGAGGTTGAATAGAGACTTACAAGAGAATTGGAAGCTCTTCAGGAAGGAAGTGCGAAAGATTAAGAAAAAGAGTATGGTAATTTTTATAGAAAAATGAATAGGAAGGGTACTTCGTAACTGATGAAATGGATGTGAGGAGAGTGTAGAGGGAGCACTTCGAGAATCTGCATAATGCTAGCAGTAATGAAGAAGTGATAGTGAAAGTGTGTGGGTTTGATGGTGTAAGTAGAAATAGGTATTTTGGGGATGAGGTAATTAGTAGTGAGGAGTGGGAAAGTTAAAGAATGGTAAATCTGCAGGTATAGATGGAATTGCTGGTGAACTGATCAAGAATGGATACGAGATTGCAATTGACTGGAACAAAGCGTTTATGGAGGATTTGAGGAGAGCAGTAATAGTACTCTTATATAAAGGTAAAGGAAATAAGGGGAACTGTAGGATCTATAGAGAAATCAATTTATTTAATGTTGTTGGGAAGATATATGCTGGTATTTTGGTGGAAAGAGTGCGTCGAGTGACTGAGGGACTGATTGGAGAAGAACATAGTGCATTTAGGAGTGACAGAGGATGTGTAGGTCAAATTTTCACATTGAAAGAAATGATTGACAAAATGAGAGAGAGAAAAGGAATAACTTGTATTTAGGTTTTATGGGCTTGCAACAGGCGTATGACAAGATTAATAAGAAGACTCTGTGGCATGTAGGCTTTTGAATGGGATCAAAAGTATGTACCACGATAGTGAAGGGTCATTGCGAATAAATGAAATTGAAATTAGATGGTTTAATATTAATAATGAAGTGAAGCAGGGATGTTTTATATCTCTTGGTTATTTAATTTGTATATTGATGAGGTAATGAAAGGATTAGAGGTAGGGGTGGTAGGGGAAGGTGCTAGACTGATGGGGAATAAAAAAGAGTGGAAGGTACCCTGCTTATTTTACGCTGATGATTTTGTTTTGCGTGGCGAATCTGAAGAAAGATTCAGAGGTTTGTTAGGGGAGTTTGGCAGGTTGTGCAAAAGGAATGGTTTTAAAGTAAATGTAGATAAGAGTAAGGTGATGATAGTGAAAGAGGAAAATCCGAGGTGTGAAATCATGTTAGATGATGATTTAGACCTTGATTTAAACAGGTATCTGAGTTTAAATATTTAGGCTATATGTTAGATGAAAAGGGAACGGATGATGCAGAATATAGTAGGAAAGTTGTGATTGGTAAGAAGGTAGCTGGTGCAATTAAATCCTTGGTGGATGCAAAAGGACACTGAGCGCGTCTTGAGTACGCTAAGGTTTTGCATGAGGGTATGTTGTTACCGGTATTAATGTATAGTAGTGAAACTTTGATGTAGAATAAGAGGTGTAGATCAAGGGTATAATGTGTTCAGATGGACAACCTTAAGGGCGTGTTTAGTGAGAGAAGAATTGATAAATGAGGAGTGAACATGTTAGGGAGTTGTGCCTTGTGAAGAAAGGTGTAAATGAGAGAATAAAAGAAAGTGTATTAAGATGGTTTGGTAATTTGAAAAGGACGAATGATAGTCGGTTGGTTACGGTATGTTTTACAGTGGTGAGTTTGCTGGGAATCGACTGGCTGGTTGAGACCTCGAAGAAAAAAGTAGATTGTGTCAGTAAAGAAATGTCTGAAGGAAAGAAATGTGACTTTGGCAGGTGGCGAGAAGAAAAGTGCATACTAGGAATGAGTGGCGTGGTTTTGTGAGGGGGATTGATTGTAGGCCTGGCCCAATGGGAGGAACCCTTTACATTGACGAGATACCAAAATGAGGGTCCGTCTCAGTCTTGTGAAAAACCTATGGTTATGTATTTTTTTGACTGCCACGAGGCTCTCACTTAATAAAAGTTTAGAGACAGTATAGTAAGAGGCCAAATGGCTTATCAAGGCTGTCCCTTCAATTAGAGTAAGGAATCATACCAAGGGTATGCAGGAGATGATTAGTTTTTTTTTTTCGACTCTAAGTAATGCTCAATCTTTTATCTACTTTTTGTTTTCGGTATATGTTCTGTTTGGGCACCTTCACCCCAGTTTTGGAGAAAGTATTATATATTATATATTATATATATATATTTTTTATATATATAGTATATTATATATTATTTATATTTATATATATATATATATTAATATATATAATATATATAAAATATATAATAATAATATTATATATATATATATATACTCCTTTCTTGGCTTTTGGCAATTTTTAAAATGGTGGCACAAATCATAAACAGGTAGCCTAGTGGATGCCTCAGTTAAAGAAATCCAAATGTTTCATCAACCTCTTTTTTTCACTTCTCTCGTCATTGCTTGAGAGTTAGTTTTTCCGGTGGCACGGTTAGTGACGCTGAAAAACAGATGTCTTTTTTTCTGATGCAAGCTCTCCATTCTTCATTGATTTTGCTAACTTTATATTAATTTCTCCTTGTCGAATACCATCTCTCTTCCTCTAAACCTTATTTTTTGTGTTCTAAACTTAAACTCAAGTGTTTGAACCCTCCGATATCAAGCCTACTCTGTTCCCTTTAACTGTTGTATCCTCAATTATTATCCAAAGGTCGATGTTTGTACCTATGTGAGCAACGATGTTTGCGGCTTTTTTGTTAATAATTTAGTCTTCTGAAATTTAATTTTATATAACTTTTATTCCCTTTTTCCAATCTGTGATTAAATTGTTCTGTTCTTTTATTAATCACCTGATATTCTACTGATTACTTTACTTTAAAGATATTTTTATCTATCTAAACTCTAAAATCTAAGACAAAATATGTTTTGTTTCCCCTTTTCTTCCCATTTTCCCCATTTTTCCATTTTTCCCATTTGTTTTCCCCCTTTCTCTGAAATTATCATTTTTGATAATTTCAACGTTCACCACCTCCAATGGATTTCCTTTAGTTGTGAAGATACGGCTGATAAATTGTCTTCCATTTCCCTATCCATTAAAAAAAAACAATTTTTGCATTTTCCTACTTGTATATCTACTCGTCTTGGAGATGAGAAAGCATATTAGACTATTTTTTAACTTTCAATCCTTAACCTTATGTTACTAACTCTTTCATCTTCTGGATTAACATGGTCGCATTCTACTTTCTGCATCTTATTATATGTCTCCAAGACTTCTGTATCAACATCTCCAGCTTCTACTTCGGATTGACGTGTCCCTCCGTGTCGTCAGAATACATAGTCGAGATTATTCTCCCTCGAATGGAGCCGTACATTCATTTTTATATTACTTCAACTAAAATTGTAAACTTTGATTTAAATCTGTTTGCTCATGTCCTGTTCGTCGCAGGAATGCTGCTTTTAGGAAATCTCATCGTCGTCAAGCTCCAGACTTTCATGCTACTAATATTTTACATTGGATAATGTAAAGTCTATTTTCAGTCATACTAAAAACCTCATTTACGGTATGAAATGATTTAGCAATTCACGATTTCTGGTTCCTCTTCACTTTCTCTTTCATACTTTGGTAAAAATATCGACATAATTGATTCTTTCTTTTCTTCATCATTCTCTTCTTTTTCTACCCTTCCATTTTTTAAAACTTTCATTCTTTCAAACTTTCAAACTTTCAAACTTTCAAAACTATTTTTTAACCCTCTTTTACTCATCTGGAGATACTGATTACCTTCTCATCCTCATATACTTCTATTCTTTTTTCCTGAAATCTTCTCTGCGCCTCGCAGCCTTTTATCTTATCGAAAGGAAAATTATGACTACTGAATTTAAATTCTACCAAATATGTATTCTTTTTTGTGAGTTCGTTAATTAAAATCTGATTTCTGCTTCCGGGGGTAAGGCGTTCCTTCGAAATGCCCAAGATTTGTATTAGCTGAGTGTGATTTTCTTCTGCCATTTAGAGTTATATTATGTTAATCTTCTCTCCATTCCATTTAAATCTCATATAAAATGGATTTTAACTGTTCTCGTTCTGTATTTATCGCATTGTAAGCCTACCTCCACTCAAATATCATTGCCTTCAAATTCTAGAAACTTTGCCTACTTTTTGGTTTTCACCTGCGGAAAATCTGACAAAAATCAATCTATATAATATTTTAAGAACTTTTGATCTCTTAATAATAGTAATCTTTCTTACAATTTTGCTTTATGAAACTCCCCCATTCAACTTATATATACACAAATGTATTTTTTTCTAAAAAAAATTTTTATTTTACTCTTTTTGTGAGTCTAATACGTTCTCAGATGGTTGTATGGTTCCTGACCGGATTTTCTCCTGCTACTTCCGAACCTTGCGCTTACAAACTTATATAGCCTGCCTTTTAGTTGTGCTTCGCTTCTGCCTATCAGCTTTGACCTTAATTCCTTCCTACTAGGACCGCGCTCATCAGCATGTTCTGAAAATTCTGGATCTCCTAAGCCCTAGCTTCATTTCCTTTAAGAAATCTGTCTAGGCGAAAGGATTATTGTGACATATTCTTATTCCGCTAATCTTTGTGTATCACTATAATTCATTCCTGGGTGAGAAAAACGTTTAACTGGTGAACATTTTCTTCTAGCCGACTTTTTGGTCCACTTCCTCTTGGAGTATTTACGCTGAATCTTTTGCGGATTATTGTATGATACCATTGAAAGCTTTCCGATATGCTCTTGCACAAATTTGATTTCTAAGGACTTCCCGTTTTTTAGATATCCTATCTTTTTTTCTTTGTAGCTCTTTCTGATTTTCTTTCCGTCGGGGTCTATTTGCGTCTAATGTTTAAACGGTCCCTTTTCTTCCTTATTACATCTATCAATAGAGGTTGCTCTTCAAGGTTCTGATCTTTTATTCTACTCACTTACTTCTTAATTCAATTCACCTCCTAATCTGTCAATTCATTCATATATTCAACCATTAGTCGATGTCTTCACAATTATATTTACTTTTTTTCTTTATTTAAAAGGTGAAAACATAATACACTAGTGGCAATTGGTTGATTGTAGGAAATGTCGCTGTGACCTCTGGTCTTACTATTTCTAACTTTTTTTGATAGGAAAAAAATCCTGTTTTTCAATTGCTCAAATTAGTCATTTCTTCTATCTAGCTACAGACATAAACTTCCACAGCAGCTCAATTTAACATATTCTCCAAAAAAAATTCCCAACTTAATATTTTATTCTTAACATACTGGACACGAGTACACTCACGGCATACTTTCTTATAGTTGATCAAGTTTTTTGAATTTAACGCGGTCTTTATCATCTTCTCTATTATTCTTATTGACTTTCTAGATGTTCGTCGAAACTTTGCATTCTTCTCTCTTTTTTAAAGTAATATTGAAAAGTGCTAGTGGTAATCGATTCTCACACAGTACCTTTCCATGTTATTATGTTCAGCTTTCTAGAGACAAGACAAACCGCCAATGCCTATTCTTTCCTCTACAAAAGTTTGGAAAGTTTCCCTTTTATATTTTTCTCCATTTCTTTAATGCTGCAAAATCTATCAAACTCTTTAGGGCCTATACACTATAAGTCGAAAATTTTGGTTCTTTCTGACTTTGTGGGTTTTATAGAGTTTTTATCTATTATATCAATTCAAGAATAAGTTATTCTTACTTTATATATCATAAACGCTGGTATGTTATTCTCGAAGCGTAACAGGGTCTCTTCTCTCTCTCTCTCTTCTCTCTCTCTCTCTCTCTCTCTCTCCTCTCTCTCTCTTCCTCTCTCTCTCTCTCTTTCGAAAGAGCATAAGGGCCTCAATCATTGCATTTACCATTGCGGTTTACGCATAACATTGGTTTTTCAGTAGTAAAAGTGATTATGAGCTTTGCAGGTGTTAGGCCCACGGCGACCATAAACTTGTTTTTTCTTCAAGATCCGATTGTCGTATTTCTTTTTTTTTGATCCTCCGTAATACTATAGATAATGCGAGCACAGCGTTTATAACCATTGAACTACGGACACATTTTATTATCTTTATATCTATTAAAATTACAAACTTTTAAAAAATTATCAATAATTTTATTTATTTATTAATATTAAACTGTATAAATAATTTAATCTTTTTAAAAAAGTTGATTTTATGTTTCGTTTGACTTTTAGAAATGTTTTCATAATTAAAACATGTCTAAATATTTTTAAAGGTTTTTTACATTCATTTATTGCTTTAATCTGGTATTTAATATTAATATTATATATATATATTTTCTTATATTATTATATATATAATATACTTATATATATATATATTATATTATATTATTTTATTATATTAAATATATATTATATTATATATATATATATATATATTTATTATAGAATATATAATAACTATATATATTATTATATATATATAATATATATAGGTGAGATTTAGCGTAAATGATAAATATTGATTATTTTTTTGCCAAAATCTGTTTTTTTTTTAAATATCTTTTCGTGCCCATCTAAACGGACTAAAAAACAGCTGCCTAGATATCTCTCATATATAATTATATTCCCTCTACCGAAATTTTTTTTATTGGTTTAAATTTGGTTTAGGACTCATTAAGTTTAGGTTATGATAAGTTTTGTTAAGTATACACAGAGAAAATGTGTCTACTTAACAAAACTTATCATAACCTTACTTATTTCTCGATCGCAAAATTAAATTAATATATGAAAACACGCGAATTAACGTTCCTGTATAAATATATCGTAATGTGTTGGCAATTTTTTTTACTCCAAACATGTTTGCGGCCAGTTAGTTGCTTCATACCCATTTCCAAAAACACTTGATTTAATTTTAAAAGATAATATCGAATTTTTTTTTATTATTACGTTTAAAATTGTAAACAATTACCTAATTATATTATTATTTTATATATTTATATATATATATATATATTTAATATATATAATATAATATTATATATATATTATATATTATTATTATATATATATATATATATATATATAGTATATATATATGTATATATATATATATATATATATATATATATATATATTATATTATATTTTAGTTATATACATTATATATTTATATATAGTATTTTTTTTTATTGATTATATATTATATATAATTTTTACATATAATTTATATATATTATTATATAATTTTATATATATATATATATATAATATATATATATATATATATATTAAATATATTATATATATAATAATTAATATATAATATAGTATATATATATATATTATAATTATATATATATATTATTTATATAATATTATATTATATTATAGTATTATATATATATATTATATATACATATATATATATTATATATATGTAGTATATATATATAATAATATATATATAGTATATATATATATTTCTCTATATATATTATATATAATATATATATATTATTATATGATATATATTTATTTATATTATATAAAATATTTTATATATATATTTATATAGTAATAATATATATAAATATTAATATATTTATATATTATTATCTATAATATATTATATTATATTATATATATATTATATTATATATATTATATATGTATTATATATATATATATATATATATATAATAATTATATATCTATATTATATATATAATATTCATTATTATATATATATATATATTTAATATATATTTATATATATATATATATATATATTTTTATTATATATATATTATATATATATATATATATATATATATATATATTTTATTAGTAATTAATTATAGTAATAGTGCTAAGTGAAAACGCACTTTTATATTGTATATTATATCATCTGCGTTTACACTGTGTTCCGAACTCACACCTCGCTGTTTTGGTGTAATAGGCAATATGTGGCGTTCGAAACCCAGTAATCGTAAGAAAGTTAGGTATTGATTATATATCAATTTATATATATAATATATTATATCTATTATAGCTATATATAAATATATATATACTATTATATACGTATTAATATATATATATACTAGTTTATATATATAGTATATACTATTACTATATATATATATATATATATATGTCTGTTTTTGTGGTGTGTATGTGTGTGGTTGTTCTATGTGTGTATTGTGTGGTGTAAAATGGAAGGAAAATATGCTATTTACATATTTACAGCTTTAAATTAATTTGCAAAATTAATCTTCAAAGAGATGTGGAAAGAGATTAAACCTCAGCTCCCCTTCCCTTTCTCACGGAAAATGATAAAAATATCTCAAAAAAGAAAACCTTTAGATTGTAGCTTTAATATAAATTAAAAGAGATAAATAGGAGGTTTTTTTAAAGACAAAGAGGAATCGGTAACGGATCTTTAGACCATATCAAAACTGAATTATTTTTCAGTATAATATTGACAACACTAATAAGCTAATTTTTTTATTCATAATATGTTTGGATTTTATGTATATATGTTAGCATTTTTCCGTTCATGGACTGAAGGGTCTTCTTCTCCGTCCGGGATCTTTCGTCTCTCCAAAGGGGCGTGTCCATCCTCCTGTAGTGGCATCTAAGTAATGATCCGTTTTTCCAACCCCAAACTGTCAAAATTCCTCCTATTATTATAAGAGTAAGAAATAAGAATGTGATAACCAGTGGTTTAACGTGGGATTTTTGGTTTCTCTGTTGTCTGGCATCACAATGAAGCTCACCTGTAAAGAAATAACACTTTTAAAACCTGAAAAAACAGAATTTCGTCTACAGCTCTATCAGACTGTACAGAATCAAATGCCGAAAAAGTCACCTAATCGCTTACGAATTTGGTTATTATTATTATTATTATTATTATTATTATTATTATTATTATTATTATTATTATTATTATTATTATTAGTTATTGTATTATTATTATTATTATTATTATTATTATTATTATTATTATTATTATTATTGTTATTATTATTGTTATTATTATTGTTATTATTATTGTTATTATTATTATTATTATTATTATTATTAT
>JABUQX010109233.1:0-7500 GCA_015478945.1 Trachelipus rathkii
GGTGCCGATCCATCCTCCCAAACCCACCACCAAAGGAACCTGACCCAACCAAATGATGAACATAACATTAGAGAACATAACATACATATATTTGAATGACAATAACATAAACATGATATCATAGAATATAAACATAAACACATACAACATGAACATAATGATACATAATATAATATGACACATTACAACATAATTACAACATGGCATAACATGAATATAACATGTCTATATACATGGTAATGATACGACATATACATAATGAGAATATATTGGAGGAATATGGCTTAAAGAAATATATAATATAATATAATATACTAAAATATTAAAAAAATATAATATATATAATAAATAAGGAGGAAGGTGAAAGAGGAGGAATATAAGAGGAAGACATATAATAGAATATGCATAATATATTGATAACATAATGAGAATATAATGAGAATATAGAATAAGCTATAATATTTATAATATACACAGGAAAACATGATTTAAATCATGATGGAAACTGATTTTACATGGTAAGAAAACTGTTTAAACCATAATGAACCCAATCAACTGTGGAACCCAATGCTCACTGACCAGTACCAACAAGTGGAGTCTGGCACCATCATATGGAGGGCCCACAAGTCATCAACCTGAACAAAACCAAAGTGATTCAGCCCCTACTCCCTGATTCCAGCCTCCCTTCACCAACAAATGCAAGAGACCCTTCCACATTTCCTAAACTTGCAGCCCACCACAAGCTGCAAATGATTTATCTGCCCACTGTTTTTAATATCTTTCTTAATATTTGTATACTCTCATGACCTATATGAATACCTATTTTATTCTCATTTTCTATTTATTGGACAAATGTCTGACTTATTTTATTTATTTCATTACACACACATATTTATTATTATTACTTTACCACACACACATTACACACACACACATTATTATTATTATTATTATCTTATTTTTATTATTCTGTATTTTTATTTTATTTTATTTTTATTATTACTATTATTATTATTTACACACATTATTATTATTATTATTATTATTACATATTATTATTTACTATTATTATTATTATTATTATTATTATTAATTCCAAATTATAATTATTATTTTATCATTAAACGTGGTCCCTATTATATCTTATAATATTATTATTATAAATTTAATCATCAAAATCTGAGTTTTAATTTCATTTGCCCCGAATCCTTATACCATTTCTTTAATTGACCATCCAGTATTTATCTTTTAGTCTCAGGTTGAACATTGCCTCAGTCCCTTCAGAAAATGTTAAAATCACATTAGTTCATTCTCCTGAATCTAATCTGATCACTGATCATTAATTTATCACACACACACACACACACACACAATTGAACTGAAATCAAAATCTGAAAATAATTATATTACACACACACAATTACACACACATTATTATTTTTATTTTATTATTTATTCACACACACAATTATTATTATTATTATTATTATTTATTTATTTTGTACATATAATACAATTAATATTACTCATTAAAATAAAAGACATCACTATTGTTTGCCAAAACATTAGCAATTATGAAACAAGAGGCCACATATACTATTCTCAAATTTTACACAACATAGTGTTGCAATTAGTAAGCTCAGCCTATAGTAGGAAATTAATCCTGTTTAATTCATTATTATTTTGAAATTCAAATAATATAAACCACGCATGTATGTTATCAAATATGATTAGATTTGTAACTTTGCTTGTTATTCTAGAAAAAAAAAATTGCAATGAATTATTATTATTACACATAATATTATTTATTATTATTATTATTATTATTATTATACATATTATTATTACACACATACATACACATATATTGTGAATGTCATGTTTTAATATTTATTCCTTTTTTGTTTTATTCAAAATTCTATCTCTCATATATTGTGGCCAAATTTTATCTCTGTTTGATGGGTAATTTGTTGCATTTTTACTATAACAAATATATTCATCATTTCATTACTTAATTGTTCAACATTGGCTCAATTCTAATCTACATTATTATTTTTCAATTTTACATACAGTATTTTCTTTATGTCTTTTAATAGATTGAATCAGTGACATTAATTTTTTGAGATTTGCACTTTTTCTTTTACTCTAATATCATGTCTGAGAATTGGATCACATTGCCATACTACTTTATTTAAGATTGCTACTTTAACACTATATTATGGTCTGATTTTATTTCTTACCTTGCATCTCTTTTCATGTCATTTAATATTAGTGGATAAGAGAATCTGGAACACTTTGCTTTCTTATTTAAATTATTTTAATTTAAATAAAGAAAGCAAAGACACCAATGCTTCATACATATTTATTATCCTTCATTATTCCAAATTAATTATTCAAATTTTGTTACTTATATATATATATATATATATATATATATATATATATATATATGGTAGAGGTATATATATATATATATATATATATATATATATATATATATATATATATATATATATATATATATATATATATATATATATATATATATATATATATATATATATATATATATATATATATATATATATATATATATATATATATATATATATATATATATATATATATATATATATATATATATATATATATATGATATTTATTATTATTTATTTTACATATATATATTATTATTACATATATATATATATATATATATAGTGTTACATATATATATATACATGTAATATGTAATATCAGAAAAGAGGCCGATACCGATACCGATTACTCTTTTATTTAATATAATAAACCACAGTAACAAGATAGAAATATCATGTACCAAGAAAACCCCAGATTGCATTCCTGTACGTCCGTATCACTAGCCATTAAGTTATATTTACAGTGCTCAAGTGTATTTAAATTTATTTATTTTATAAATTAAAATATATCTTAAAAGAATAATAAATGCAAATATAATATTAATAGCTTTTTTATGTTTGTTTTTATTCAAAAAAATATTCCATTTCCATTTCCAGTCAGTGTTAACATAGTTTAGCTGCTAGCTTTTATGTTTTAACATGATTATAATTTGCAAGAAAATGCTTTAACTAGCTACAATATAAAGAATAAGAATAATGAAGACCTTAATTAATCAGCTGAAAAGACAAAAATAAAAAAAAAACGCTAAGTTATTCAAATAAATATGATATAATAATATGTACCTTAAGATATAAAGAGGATAGGATATCATTCATTCCAAACCCAAATTCAAAAATTCTCAATTTGTAAAAACATCAAGCTTTCACTAGTATCTGGCAAGAGCCTTTCCTTTTTTGGGTGTTTACATTCTACCAAAAAAATACGATCGCCTTGAACCATTATGGAGGTTTATGTACCATCGTTTCGCGCACTGATAATAATGGAACCTTGGTCTATTTTTTCACGCTTCTCTCATTGGCCATTGATTTTTCTTCTGTGCATCTCTTTATATTTCGTAGAACTCTATTTCCTCTTTCACACAAATTGCAACAATGACCTTGCTCCTTGATGACCGTCTCTCAGCTTCAGAGAGGCCTTTAAAGTGACCTTTAAAGGCACATGTCGTAATTTCATGAACTTATCAAAAGTCTAAATATATTAGGGCATGTGGCCAATTTGGAGAGTAAAAATAAAAAAATTGTGCTTTTTAAATGAGGGGTCCAAAATATGCCTTTAATGCATCCCACTCAAAGTATTCATAACACCTACCTTGGTAAATTTGTGCTTGATTATAATGTATACTGAAATTTCCGAAAAAAAGTGGAATAACAATATAAACTCCAAGAAAATTTGCGTTTAATGAACTCCAACAATTTTATTTATATTTTGTCTCTATTATCAAACACTGAACACATTGTAAAAATGTAAAAGCTTCAACCAACAATATTCATCAAATCTTGCTCGATTCATTCCTAGGCATCATTCTTCCTTTCTTCCTGGCCTCTAATGAATCCTTCTGTTACACATTTGCACTTTGGCAGAAGCTCTGTTAATGTTTCACACTCAAGTTATGGATCGTCCATGTCACTGAACTGCAAATACCTTCAAACTTTCTATTTCTGTATATTTTGAGTTTAAGGCAGAAGTATGTTCATATATATTATCTGAATCACTTCATTTCCACAGTGACGCGATTTTTGCTTTCCTTCCTAGACCAGAAATATAGGTCTCCCCGGTATCTACTAATTCCTTCTAATTCTTTAATTCAATTATCTTCTGGACCTGCTTTAATTTCTTCTTGGCCTCCGAGCATAAAATTGTTCTAATGAACCATTTCATCAAATGCAAGTTCACATTGAACGCTTGGATTTGCAGCACATCTGCTACTATTCTTCTGAGATTTTAGGTTTCTAACTTGATGCTAAACGGTGAGGTCCTTCCAACCGGCAGAATTCCATTTGATTGTAAACCAGTAGGGATAGTAAACGCCAACAATGTATTCCACAAGCAGTGTAATGACTTCAACTTGTTGTCTTAAGGCCATGTTTTGAAACCCCATATGAGACAAATCCTATTTGCAGTTTTAACCACCGAGAGTGGCTTACAGGACCAATTTCTAATAATGCCAGATCAGTTGCAAGTACACCTGTCCTTATGGCCTGAGTTATCCTGTAACCATAAGCCTGATATGTAGAGAGATCTTTGACAACAGTGTCACTCAATGGAACCAAAGGCTCTAGAAAGGATATTCTGACAAATGAGGGATTGATTTCTAGTTCTGTTGCAAATCATGTTGCCAATCTTACCACTCCACGTGTTGTTAGACAAAGTTTTTCCATCAAGTGCAGCAAAGGTAGCTCATTAGTATGAAGAGCACAAACCAACCAGATGAGTTTACGATTCAGCTTTGCCTCAACCCAATGTATGACTCCTCCTTCCCAACCAGTGTTAACATTCGTTGAGTCACCACCAATAGCCTGCAAACTTTTATCAATGTTGTTTTTCTTTAAGAAATCCACAAGATGGTTAGCAATAACTTCGGCAGGTTTCCTTTTCGTTAAGTCTTTCTCTGGAGTAAAATGGCAAAGATACCTTCCACCTGGCTCACTGCAAACAATACTTGGAAACTGATGACTTGAGTTATCTGCTTGTAACAGAACTTTAGTGGAATCTTTGCGTCCATCAAAGAAGATACATTCAATATTGACTAATGAGCATGAAATTCACGCGATTTCATGGCTTCTTCTTGTCCTCGTTTTACATTATTGTAATCAACCACAAGTCTCCTGTCTCCTTTTTCAGTAATTAATCCAGCATCCAAAATGTAGCTATTGCATAATTGCAGCTGTAGCATCGTACAAATACCATAATGCACACTTTGCAAATGCAACATTGCTCAATAGTAATGTTTAATAATTACCTGCAGCGGCGGCGTACATCAAAATCATTACATAGAATTTGTAAAGGATCTTCAGATTCTTCATCTGTAACATCAGTTGGCTCTTCATCTTCGTCGGAAAAGAACTTCATTTGGTTGTAATGTTAACTCTTCCTTCCTTTTCTGCTTATATTCAGAAATTCTTCTTAATTCATCTTCTGTTTCTTTCTTGGCTTTTTACTGTCTCTGTGCTCAGGTAGATCTGTTAATCCAATTTGATGTTGTCCAACAGATTCAACCTTTCTCCCTTTGACTATTTAGTCACTTCAGTTCTTTTGACAGGGATCTTTCATATCCTTGTAAACAAGAGCAGGAGATGCACTTCATGCTTACAGTCAGCACCACCTGGACATGGACCTTTAAATTAAACATACACCACTCTGCAATTAGATGTGTCAAAGAGCTTGTCTAACGTTGCTATGAGCTTCTTTCAATTCCAGTTTCCCTCAAAGCATGTTTCGGCCTTTTCCCAGTTTTCTTCTATCTTCTTCAGGACTGTGACTCGAATTTAAAATTGCGCAAAACAACTGTTTGCTAGCTTCCACTTTTCAAGCACCCTTGGATATATGCATCCCTGTAAGAGGCCAATTCCCTGACATTCTCTCTCCACTCTGATCTCTTAGCAGAAGTCTCCTATCTTAGAACATCACGTAGAGTTAGGAGTTCAGAAGATTTCTCGACCAGTTCCAATAAAGTTACTCATGTGAGTGGAAGTCTGGTCTTCCTTTTACTAGCCATGGTTCCGAATTTTCAGATTTTTTACAAATGGAAGAAACTATTCGTGCCTGGAAAAGAAAACAAGAAAATGTCACCATTTGTGATAATAAAATAAATAAAAGATACCGTAATAAAATGAGTATTGCTAGTTTAAAACTTTTACGCATTAAATTTTCTTATAGATGTTATAGTATAATATAAGTATATTTTTAACCTAGAGTAGAAGTACAGACAGAAATAATTATAAGAAGGCACTTTTAGGAGGAAGATTAGTTTTGTTAAGTGCACTTACATGAAATGGAAAATATCACGAATTTGAAGTAGATATTTACCAAGCAAACCAATGTAATTGCCAATTCTTGTAAATATAATTATGAATCGGGTTAGTTTCCAAAACCACTTTTGACCTCATTTTGAAAAAAAGGAAGCTTCAAAAAACTGAAATTGCCTTACTATCTTCAATAATATACAATGGTAATGGCGAACAGGAGGCTTCCACCCTGTGTGAATCTTTTTTTTACCACGCGAGCGCTCCCTTTGTTATGCTATTTAAATACACTCTAGAAGTGGTTCACCATCGGAGGTGCCATTCTTGTGGGGTTTCAGCTAGTTAGCTACAATTCTTTATTAGGAACTTTTTTTATATATCGAAACCAGATCATTGAATCGCAAAGTTTCCTATAATTCTCACCCAGGCAGAAGCACTGCATTACAACCAATGCCATAATTTCGATACTCTATACCCCAAAATACCGATACTGGCTGATACCGATACCTATACTATCGGTACATCCCTAATATAAATATATATATATATATATATATATATATATATATATATATATATTTATATATATATATATATATATATATATATATATTATTCAAACTCATTAGGAATAGGTCGAAATTTAAAATTGTGAGGAAGTTTTCAAAAGTTGATCAAGAGTCTTTCTTTGATCAGCCCAACCACACAATAATAAAGTTACCTGAAAGAAAAAAGCAAGCAAAACGACCTCGAGCCTTCCGCCCCACAATTCCTTAAAATTGCTCATCTGTGGTTATATTAATTTACAAATTGCACATGGTCATAGTGCTTTGTCATATATATATATATATTAGGATGGAGTGAAAAATCAAAATTTTTGAAATCGAAATCGCCTGAGGTGCAAAAAGTTTCGGTTAGGTCTCTTAAGAAAACTGTCAAAATTTGAGCAATTTTGGATGAGGGGATTTACTCCCTCATCGCCCCCAAATTTTGAAAATGGGGTAATTTTGCTCATTTCTTCAATTTTCTCTTAAAGTATTTATTTGTCGAAATTTTATGTTAAATAACTTTTATAGCTCACTTCAAGAGAAAAAGAATG
>JABUQX010109233.1:12500-15000 GCA_015478945.1 Trachelipus rathkii
TTTTCAAGAAGATATGACCAATCAACTGTAAGAGCTCTCAGAAAAAAAAAAAAGCCGAAAGACTGAAGCTGGACATTTATTTCTTAAAGACTAATGAAGGCTTACCAAATTCCAAATTTCTTATGCTCAAATTATGTGCGAAAGGCTTTTATAATTTCAATCAATATAGAAGTTTGCAGTATAAATTATCAAATAATGAAATAGGTTATTAAAGAAAAACTTTGTCAACTCCAAAGCAAAACATCATTAGCTTTTCACTTTGCTTAATAAATAAGCTGTAATTATTTAATTAATTTAATTAATTAAATTAATTAATCTAATTTATTTAATTTAATTATTAAATTAATTTCCTCTACATATCTAATTCAAAATTCTGACACGTAACAAGATTTATAAATTCATGAAAAGCAATGCAGGAAAAAAGGTTAAAAAAACTTTGGCAATGCAGCGCCTGGTGCGCTCATCTTCGTGCGGTGCTTCACACAACTCCAGTGTCCCGGCGCAGTGCGTGGTGCGATTTAATGTGGGGGCAACTAAAACAGAAGTGCGATAGGCTGTGCGAAAATAGTGACTTTTAGTGTGTTGCGTAGTGCGCTCACTCTGGTGCGGTGCGGAAAATTTTGGTGCTTGACCAACCCTACACTAAACCCAGAAAATTTTATTTTTGACTTTTCATCCAGATTGTTATAAAACAACAACAACAAGAAGTAAAAATTATTATCCCTAGGTCTGAATTTTAATCTCGAAGCTTTTAAAATTAATTATAAAGTTCATTATTTGCCATTTATAAAACTACTACTCTCTCTAAACTCTTTTGAACCATTCAGAGATCATTTTGAAACTTTCACTGATAAGATTTGAATCTTGCCTATAAATTTCATTATAAGTTCAAAGCTTCAAAAGTTTTTTTTTTTTTTTTTTTTTTTTTTTTTTTTTTTTTTTTTTTTTACTTAATAATTGATCTGATGCTAGTACTTTGAAAGTGTTAAAACATTTAAAAAACATGTTAATAATAATTTGAAAACCTGACAGATGGTCAAGGTGTTGTAATAATAAATAGGAATGATTATGTAAACAAAAATCATATATTTACTTTCGAACACTTCCTAACTTCACTCATGTAATCTTAATCCAGTAAATGTATCGCTGATCTAATGAAGAAAAAGCTGACCATTCTCTGAGTTTATTATTTGACAAACAGAAATTGAACATAAAGACGTATGATAAAATATACTATAGAGGGTCAACACCTGACATTTTACATGGTCTCCACAAAGTACACAAACCCAATCTCCAAATACGCTATTTTTAGGCATCCTCTCCTAACCCCATTTACAAGTAATAAATATACAATCTGTAGATTCTATGATTTTAAAGATACTATAATACCTACAGAGGAAACAATCCATATCGTGACTGAAAAAATATTTTTAACACAGAACACGTTTCATAATTTTTCAAATCAATAATTCAAAGATTTACTAAATTTTGCCAACAAATTATACTTCAACTCATACCCTCTAGCTATGGAATCCCCCCCAAGTGCATTAGCTAGTACATACGGATTTAAATAACTATGAAACAATTTAGTTCACTACATTTCCAGTACATATCAAAACAACATTATACAAAAGTTACATGGACTATATATTCCTTTCTCCATATCGATAATATTAAAGTTTCTTCAATCTTAAAATTTATTAATGACAATCTCTATCTAACCAAATTCACAAAAGAGGAAGAGTCAAACAACACTGGATTTTTTTGTAAACAGATTTAATAACTTCAATTTCCGTAAAAATACCTTTACAGGATTTATTTACAAACTCAACAATATTAAAACCTATAAATAGAGCCTATGGTTGCAATGACGGCGAATTCGATTTATTAAAAATTTCCATTAATTTATACCCAGTTAATACAAAACAATAAATAATTTTCCAAACACAATTTGCGAACTAAAATACATAGTGTTAATAGCAGAAAAGAAAATTTTGCACATACATTAAATTTCCATATTACGATATTTTAAGTCAAAAACTGAACAGAGAACTTTTAAAATTTTAAACAATAAATTTCCACAAATCAAAGACAATCTGATTTTCACGTCTAATTACGCTATCAACAATATCTTAAACCAAAAGGACAAGCTGCCGTACATCCTTTCCTCTCTTGTTGTTTATAAATTTAACTGGAATATCTGCTCAGCTATCTATATTGGTAGCACAATACGTCAACTCGTTGTTTAACAAGTGAGCATATTGGAATATCACCTCACACTGGTCAAAATATCAATAATCCCCAATCAAACATCAGGAAACACGCAAATAAAAAACATCATCTATTATCTGTTTCAAATTTTAAAATAATAGCAAAATGTATCAACAAACAGACACGTATATTGGAATCTTTATTTTATTAAAACCCTCATCAACTCATCGCTTAATAAGGAAAATAGTGAAAATAGTGCATTGAAAAAATTAATCTAGTTGGTACACTA
>JABUQX010109234.1:0-5000 GCA_015478945.1 Trachelipus rathkii
AAACATTCAGTATTCTCAACGATCTGGAGCAACTGATTAAATAACCTACACACATTCCGGATCGTCCCAACCGATTCATGAACACACTTGACTATGTTTCACCACTAGTCCTTCTCTCTATAAATACACCACCTTCGCTCCTAATTGGTAAATCGACCACAACTTTATAATCCTCTTAATTTAATGACTTTCATCTCCAACAGCTACCAATCATGCCCTCTGTGCCGTTCTTTCTGGCACTTTGATCGGGCCGATTGGGGGGGCTTGCGTCTCGCATCTACGCTAACTATAATTGGAATGACTGCTTTTCTCTGGTGACGCTTCGCTTCTGCCGCAAGGTGGGAGCTGTAATCGTTGATGGGATGAGCAGGTTCATTTCCTTCTTCGACTAAAATTTTCTCTCTCATGAATCCATGCTTCAAATCGGCTAAATTGCCTCTCTGGCCATTCAAGGCGTAGAGAAATGGTATCGGGGGTGGAAAAATTCTCGTTCTCCTATCACTCTCGCTAATTCTCCTCTCAGCTAGAAATCGTTGCAGGGATACTCTTCCGACGACGCAAAGCTGGCTTTCATCAACGAAAGTGCGCTAACCTCCTTGGTTCTCCTACTGATAAATCTTTCTGGTCTCTTGCCCAATAATATCTTACAACAACTTCTGTAAATCTACTTTCCTCCTCTTATTCGATTTTGCAATGGTTCTGTTGCTCCACTCTCTCCAACTGACAAGAGCATCTCTTCGGCTCCTATTTTCCTCTAACTCAACCCTGGACGATTCTGGCATTTCCCTCTTTCTCCTCCTTCTCCACTCTCAGGTGTCCTATGCCTTTTGCCTGTGATTACATTTGATCGGGTGCATCGGCTCCTGAAATCTATGAACGTTAGGAAGGCGGGTTGCCCGGATGGCATTCCTCCCGAATTTTGAGGGTGTGTGCTTCCGTGCTGGCCCCTCCTCTCGTTCAACTATATTTCCTATGCCTCAATACTAGCACTTTCCCTCAAGTTGGACAAGCGCGCATATGTTCACCTAATTCCGAAAAAAGGAGCCGCTCTGATCCTTCTAACTATCGCCCTATAGCTCTACCTTGTATTCTATCTAAGATCTTTTGAAACCTTCTCAATCTCTTTCTTAGAACTCAGCGTTTCTCAACCTTTTAAGTCTCGTGACCCCCGAAAGCCAAAACGCATAAGTTAGTAGCCTCTTAATATTTAATATTCAATATATCTATATATATATATATATTATATAATATATATATATATATATAACTATATATTATAATATATAATAATAATAATATATATATATATATATATATATATATATATATATATTATATACTATATATATCTATATATATATATATAACTAATAAATATATAATATATATATACTATATTATATATTATTATATATATATATATATATGATATATATATATATATATATATATTATATATATATAAAAATATATATATATTATATATATACTAATATATATATATCCATATATATATATATATATATATATATAATTCCTTATAAAAGATGCTTTTCGATACATTAAGTATATAATTTTTATTTTATTAAGTATTAACTTTTTATACAATAACAACTGTGTAAAACATTTGATCATAAATATTTTATTTTTTGTGACCCACCGCGAACCCCCACTGTATATCCGCTCGCGTCCCCCCCTTGGGGGTCGCGACCCCCCGGTTGAGAAACGCCTGTCTAGATCCTCTGGAATCTCATTCCCTTCTTCCGATCGCCAGTACGGCTTTCGGCGCTCGAGGTCTACTGGTGAATAAATATATAATCTAACAGATTATGGTTTTTCCACCTCAGGAATTACGGGGAGTACTTGCCGTAGCGTGGCGCTTTCGACATAATCCAAAGCAATTTGACCGGGTCATTGGCACGCGTCACTGCTCTCCAAGCTCCCTCCTTTGGGATTTCCTCCTTCACTTGGCTTACTTATGCTCTAGCTTTCTTCAAAATCGATCAATATCGGCTGTTGTCGATGGGCGACTTCTTCTTCCCTTTCTGTCAATAGTGGTGTTTCCTCAGGGGTCTGTATTATCTCCTACTTATTCCTGCTTTTCATTAATGATTTTTCTCGTCTGCACATCTTAACTCTATCCCACTCAATGCCGAATGATGACTTCATTCTTCAACCATTTCAATTCTGCTCCTTCTTTTACTTCTAGAATTGCCTCTCGTCTTAATCTTTCCGATTCCAATCTCGCTGATCTGGATATTTCCGGGTGGGGCCGTCGCAACCTTGTGAAATTTTAATTCTTTAAAAAACCCACTTCTACAAATCTCCCTCTCTAAGACACCTTCTAACTTTCGCTATCTCTTTCGACGGTTCTTCCTCGTCTCTCCTGTTGACAATATAAACATCCTTTGGCCTTAATATATCTTGGAAACCTGCAGCATCACTTATGGGCTTGCTTAGGGCGGCCTCAAAGAAACTGGGAGTTCTGTTAGACTGCGAGACTTTTTTTCCTCTTCACATTTACTCCAGTTATACAAGGGTCTCATCCGCCCTGTATGGAGTACTGCTCTCATATCTGGGGGCGGCTCTGGTTTCACCCGGCTTTTGGTGGGTCGGTCAAAGGCTAAAGACTTATAAACTGTCTGTACTTTCTAGTTCTCACTTGACCCTCTTATCTTTGCGGCGCACGATGTTGGTGCTTTATCTTCTTTTCTATACGGTACCCGTAGCGGCAGTGCTCGCGGGAGCTTTCCACATCGCGTGCCGCCTTCCTTTAAGAACGCCCCTCGCAGCACAAGGGGTGCTGTTGTCGGCACATGAGTTTTTGTGTTGATGTTAGCAACTCCAGACTAGTTCGCTGCGCTGCCTCCTTCTTCCCTGCCACCTCTGTTATGTGGAATTGATCGAATGATGTATGATATATATATATATAAATCTCCCTCACTTTAAAGCCCGCGTCTGTGCTCATCTGCGTAATTTCCGTTAGTTGAAATTTTGTTGAGTGTAACACCCCCCCCTTGAATAGGGGCTCTGCCCGTAAGCGGTGGTGATAACTGTAAAATATATATATATATATAATATAATATATTATATATATATATATATAATCTATATATATATATATATATATATATATTATATATATATATATATATCTATATAAATCTATATTATAAATATATATATTAATATATATTTATTATATATAATATATATATATCTTATATATATCTAATATTTATATATTTCTATTATAATATATATTATATATATATACTTATATATATATATTATATATATATATTATAATATATATATATATATAATTATATATATATATTATTATATAATATATATTATATATATATATATTATAATTATATTATTATATATATATATATATATATATATATATATATATATATATATAATTGAAATTTCGCAGTAAATTGCTATTTATTTTAAAATAAATAAAAATTAAAACAGTTATGGCTACAAAAAGGACATTTTTTGGATAACTTTAATATTTGCATTTCAAATAATTGTATTATATTTTAACTTTCTAGTGGTTATATAATGGAAAGGGTGTTACAATAATAATACCCTATAATAATAATATAATAATATAATATAATAATAATAATAAAATAATAAATAATAATAATAATAATAATAATAATAATAATAATAATAATAAAATGACAATACTATCATACATAATAATAATATAAAATATAATAAATGATAATAATATAATATAATAATAATATAATAATAAATATAATAATCAATAATATAATCAATAATAATATCAGTCGATATATATATATACTATATACTATATATATATATATATATATATATATATACTATATATAATATATTATATATTAATAATTATATATAATATATATACTATATATATATATATACTATTATATCATATTATATATATATATAATATTATATCATATATATATATTATAATATATATTATTATATATATATATATATATATTAATATTTATATATTATTATATATATATATATATTATATATATATATATATATATAATTATTATACTTTCATATATACTAACCTACTATTAGATATATATATATACATCTACTATTATATATATATATATACTCATATATATCATTATATATATATATATATATATGTATTGTTCTCTTTCTCCGTCAGTTTGATTTTTTTTTTTTTGTTGTTATATACCTATTTATCAGTATATGAATCCTCAACAATGAATTTCAGTGGTAAGGGACATGATTAAAAAATATATAAAAAAGTTCGTATTTACGACTCCGTCAGTTTTAATTGTTTTTCATTTTTTAACCGAAACGGAATACCCAAAGGGTAAAACCGCAAAAGATGCAAAGGCAGTAGGGGTCCTCTCGGCCTTCCGGAGGGGGGTGCGACATTTTCCTAGAGAGATCGAGAGAGGAGTTTTCTTCGCCCCTCCAATGAGGAGATAGGACGGTCCCCCCTCTTTCCCACGTCTGCTCGAGCCCCTAATTTTTTTTTTACATTTTTGTAATAAGCTTTACACGCTGATACCAAATATGTATTTGGTTTTTCTGTAAGTGTCGTACATTTCGAGATATTTCATATTATGATTTTTTTTTTTTTTTTTTTTTTTTTTTTTTGTAATAAGCCTTATACGCTGAATTTCAAATATGTAATTGGGTTTTCTGTAAGTGTCGTACTTTTCGAGATATTTTCTTTTTTTTAAATTTTATTGATAATAAGATGTTGTTACTTTAAATAGTTTTTAAAAATATTAGCACTTTGAATCATGTCCTATCACCACTGAAATTCATTGTTAGTAATAATATATAGCAATCATGTTAACAAAAATCAGAACTTGGACCGGAGTCTTAAAATAAAGGCCTATTATATATATATATATATATATACCTACTATATATATATATATATATATACTATAATCTATATATATTATAATTATATAACACAT
>JABUQX010109234.1:12500-20000 GCA_015478945.1 Trachelipus rathkii
TGTGATCCTTCCAATTAAGATCCCTGGTAGAAAAAACACTAAGAATATTATGGATAAACGAGGGTGTGAGTTGTGTGTTTTCGAAAAAGATTTAGTAGCGTGGAAGGTTATCTTAGGAGAAAGATGAAGGAACCGAAATTTTGAGGCTTTGAAAACAACCTTGTTTTCGATGCCCCAATTAGAAATTAGAGAAAAATCAGAAGTTAGTTGCTCCAAAGCTACTATTCTAGGGCAAGGTATTTGCTTTGTTATGGAAGTTTTCCAATGTGAAAGGAATAATAAACGGTGGAGTCGTCAGTATAAGAGTGAATAGGTGAAAAAATAATAGAGAGAAAATCATTAATAAAAAATAGAAAGACTGTTGGAGATAGGACAGAACCCTAAGGAACACCACTATGTATAGATTCAAAGGATGAACGGTGGCCATCTACAACAGCTGTTATAGAACGACCGGAAAGGAGGTCAGAGAGATCACAGAGAGATGGTTAGATACTAATAGAAGAAAGTTTTGAAATCAAAGCTTTGTGTTAGACTTTAACATAGACTTTCGATATGTCAAGTGAAACAGCTAAAGATTCACCGAATGCCAATGAGTAGAGAACCAAAAATCAGAGAGAAGGAATACAAAATCACTAGTAAAGCGTTTCTTGCGAAAACTATATTGGCGATCAGAGGTATGATTAGAAGAATTGAGATGTTTCAAAAATCTTTCAGTTAAAGATAGATTCGAAAACCTTGGAAAAAACAGAAGTTAAAGTGGTAGGATGATAGTTCGAGAGTTGTGAGGGGTTTCCTTTTTTTTGGCACAAACTGAATAAGTAAACGCTTCCATCATGAAAAGAAGGTCGAAGTTGAAGGGAGAAGATAAGATAGTTTACCATGGCATGGTAAAAGCTCAAAAGCACACGGTTTGAGAACCACAACAGGAATATCATCAGAACCCTGCTCCTTCTTAGTATTAAGCTGTACTTTATTCGCTCACCATAAACACTATTAAAGAAAACACTTTGCTTTTAAAACATAAAATGAAAATGGCATCAACACGACTAGCTTCCTAGAAGCGAAGAGGAGAGACTTTCAAATATATTCATTCAACCGCTTTTCCCCATCTACACTTGGGAATTGACGGCCTTCGGTGATGATTCTGGTGCCGCTATTGAATTACTGTCCTCTTCTGAACAAGATCTTCTTTCTTCATTAATTTCTGTAACCTTAGCGGGTCTTTCTCTAATTTCCATTATAGCATCACCTCTCCTTCCCTAAACCTCATATCTTATTCTTAACTAAAACTCACCTTCTCCCTCTTATTCTCTCTTTCCTCAATTTTCTACCAGAGGTAGCTCTTGTGCGTATTTACACAACCACGTGTTTTGTTTTATGACAGAGAATCATCTGGGTTATGCGCTTTACTCACTCCGAGGGACTCTTCCCACCGAAGCAGTAGTTATTTCACAAGAAGTCAAAGAAGTACGACCGCATGTCCGACCAGTTGCAGAACTGGTTCCAAAAACGTTACCTCGCCATAGGAGGAAGACTTGAAGAGATAGTACAGGATACAAAGAAGGATGTTATCGGAAGAACCAATTGGAGGAAAGAGTTTAGCAAAATTAAGTTAAATATTAGAGCTTACGAAAGAGGTCTAGAATGTTGATTTAATCTCTAAGACAATCAGGAATATGAGTAGGGAGATACACCAACTGCTCAAGGTCATTCTGGATGGAGAAATAGTAGACAAGTTCACGAGCTGTATCTCGAGATTTACAGAAAAGTTTTGGGATGTGGTGAACGTGAAATCACCAAAAATGATGATTTCGAAGAAAACGGGAAGAGGAGAGAATTTGTTCTAATTTGAAATTTAAATAGTCAAAGAATTTAGGATAGTCAGAAAATTGGGAGGATGGATTTAGCCATAAGATAGAGGGTTTGAAAGAGTCCAAGTTAGAGACAAGAAAACAAACAAAATCATTGCACACATAAGCAAAATAGCCACTTTTGACACAAAATTGAGGATATAGACAATAAGAGAGAGGTCAGAGAACTAAGTAGAGTTTACTATCATAACGCCAAACACCTGAATTTTTGGTTAAAAATGAGAGATGAGGTTTAGAGGAGGAGAGGTGATCCTCAACAAAGTGGAAAGTTGAGAAAAACCACAAAGGTTACAGAAACCAAGATCGTACATTAGAGCATAGCGGCAATTCCTTGATGGCACTAACCCCACCACTGGAAGCTTTCAAATCCCAAGTACTGATGGGGAGGAACTGATGATTGGTTATTTTTGGAAGCAGACCCTCTTGGCTTCTCAGAGGCTAGTCGTGTCGAGGCCATTTTTTTATTTCATCTTATGAAAGGAAAGTGTAATACTGTTTAAAGCTTGTGAATAAAAGACAGCCTACTCCAGTATAGAAATGTGGAGATGAGTGGAAAATTAGGTGAATCAGTGGGCACTGAAGTGCCATGGGATGTTCCCTAAAATTTCATATGTGCCCGTTTGAGAGGGAGAATGATAGGAATATATCCCGTCACTCAAAACTTCACATAAAAGATCCAAAGATTTATACATTTTTTGTGCCACCTTCCCAGTGAAATTGATTTGAACCTAAAAGCACCAAATATTTTCATCTTTGTCTTTTCACGCTTTGCCAAATTATTATTATTATTATTATTATTATTATTATTATTATTATTATTATTATTATTATTATTAATTATTATTCTTATATTATTATTAATTATATTCATTATTATTATTATTATTATTATTTTATTATTATTATTATTATTATTATTATTATTATTTATTATTATTATTATTATTATTATTATTATTATTATTATTATTATTATTATTATTATTATTATTATTATTATTATTATTATTATTATTATTATTATTATTACTTGACAGGGTCCAAATGAAAAACTGAAAATGGTTATTGCCCAAAGCTTGCCAGTGACAGTCAGAAAGAATCTTGCACATAAAAATTACGTAAAATTTATAAGGAAAAAATCTAACAATACAATGACAAAACTCGAGAGTAAACTTTATTCAAGGAAATTGAGAATACAAAAACTATGTTCATTACGACATATGAAAGATCCGTATAAGACTCCGGGAGAAATTAATATTTACGTTAATAGAAAACATAAACTAATTTGGTGTTCAGCATCCCAACATATTCCTTGGATTTCTAAACTCAGAAATGATAAATTATTACAACAGTCTGAACGTATTAGTAAAGTTAATGAGAAAAAACTGGGAGAATTAAATATGTATTTAAAGGATGGTAATTATACATCTTTTCTAGTTGTTAAGAATCCATTGCAAAGATTATTAGATTTATATAAAAACAAATTCATCAACGGGAAAGGAAAGTTACAAGACTTACGTTGTCTTATATCACAAGTTTTTACTATTGGTAAAAGGAGACCCGAATGTAACCCGTCATTCGCCGAATTCGTTTTATACGTCATCTCTCAACATAATAAAGCAAAAAATACAAGTTTCTCTGAAGACTGGATGCCAGGGTCACATTTCTGCGCTCCTTGTATGCTAAATTATGAATATACAATTCATTCCGAAAACTTAGACGAATTAAAATATTTACTTAAAAAAGTAAGTTCATTTTTTAATTTTTTTTAATATTATTGAATTTTTTTTTGAGAAGTAGATATTATTTTGCTATTAATTCTCTTTTAGTTTTAATAAGATTTTCTCTCAATTGTTTTTATTATAATATACACTTCTTTTTTAACAGATTTCGGCACCAGACGAAATTTACAGCGAGACTTTGCAACTATTTTTTAATTACCAACAAAGCAACACTAGAGAATTTAATATGTATTTTGCTAACCTCAATACAACGAACCTTCGATCTCTTATATTTGATATTTATGTAAATGATTTTGATCTCTTTGATTATGAAAGAGCTCATTATCTTAAAACATTAATAGCGCCCAATTGAAGAAAAAGGAAGATTGCAATGGAAAATTCATTTTTTGGAGTCTCAATAAATTAAAACTAAGAGAAAATTTAATCTTTCTTAACCTTCATTATATTGCAAATATTTGTTTACATTAAAAGTAATTAACTTTTTACGTCAATAAAACAAATTCTGCATATTTTCTCTTAAGTTAGAAAAACGTTCATTAAAATTGAAATTGTTTGCTTTAAAGTGTTATTTAGTTCATCACAAATAATATGTCAATGAATATTTGGAGCAAATGATACAAATATCACATCTAATAAAGGAATAAGAACAATAAACATTCATTATGTATAAAATAAAGTAGCGTAAAAAGTTTATTGTGGGAATAATTGGAAAATTTTTTGTGACATTTTTGTTGTTTGTCCCAATGATTCGTGAATTCCTTTTTAATTTAATATTATTTATTGTGATAATTTTTTTCCTATAGTAAGATATTATTGAAAGCCTCTTTTCAAATTATTATCTCACAAAAGTTATCAATAGGACATTGAAAACTTTCTCTCTCCCACAAAAATTACGTACGATTAAATTGTTCGTGATTATTTTATTATTAAAAGTAAACTAAAGAATATACTACATTTCTATTACTGAACTGCTTATAATAATTCAGAAAATTATCCAAGAAAATTTCTGCTTTTTGAGTTCAGTCACCTATTCCCGAAAATAAGATTTACTCATTTTCATATAAAGCGTGCAATGCTGAAGAAAAAGATTCCTGATCGTCTTCTACATATGATCTTCCCCCATTTGAGGATGGTAATAACGTAAGATGAATACCATGACGGAAGGAAAAGCATTGTCTACCCAGATCTCCTGTTGAGATCCAGAAGGAATACAGACTCTTTTGGGTGTAAATAACGAATCTACACAAGAAAAGCCGTCAGGACAGGGGACCCTGTCTCTACAAGCCGGCAAAGCGACACAAATTTGGAATTAGTGAAGAAGTGATTATAAAGTAAATCCTTTCAAATTGCAGTTAGAGAAATCTTGGGTTGGGGTGGTAGACCTGAGGTTTTGTAATGCCAGCTTGTAGTGGGGGATACAAGTGACTAGCAAAGTAGTAACCCAATGCAGCCAGCCACTTGTTTTGAAGCAGAGAAAATGTCCAATACGCGGAAGCCCTACATAGCCGTAATGGGCGTGAAACAACTAGATTTAGTATAGATTTTTTTTACAACCCTTCACACCCTCTGAAGGTGTAGAATTTTCACGCCGAACAATCGTCCATCCTGTCTCTCGTGCAGTGGTCACATCGGGTATCAAGGTCGGATATATTCACCATAGCTGCGACATTCTGCAAGTCAGAGCACAGCTGGTCCTCATGGATATGGAACCTCCTCTGAGGTGAGGTGAGTATGAGGGAACATCCAAAGAAACGTTAAAGAAAGGCTCCTGGTCCGTCGGTGATAAGAAGGGAGGAGGTGAGTCAGAGTCCGCGGAAGGCTGATTGATGTTTACAGTCGGGACATCTGTCATACCTGTTCTTAAAATAGCAACAAGAGTGTTTCTGTTTGCACACTTTGCTATGGGAAACAGGTTATTCGATTTCGGAAACTCCGATTTTATACGGGGGAGAATTGTCTTTGGGTTACTTCTGATCGGTTTCGGAGCGGTAAATATTAGCAGTGATTGTTCAGAAAAGCGGAAGTTAATCTCTTGCACTGAGTTTCATGTTTCAGTGGAAACCTAAAGAGTAGCGGTCCATAAGAAGGATGGAGGATGATGGTAATGTGTGTAAAGAAGGCAGGCAAGTTGTCTTGGGGGTAGGTTCTATGCTGTCAGTAAAGGGCGGAAACACTTTTTAAGAGCATAATGGAAATCCTAAAGCCTGAATTGAAGAGATGAGGGGTAGCTAAACTGACCTGGGAGAGGCTGCTCGAGAAGCTAGGTAGATTCGATTAAAGGTCCCTCCTATTCACAATTTGTTTTGTCTCTCTCTTCTACCAAGCTTATGTTGGGTGAACAGTTCTTGAACTTCCCTTTCAAAAATCGAGCTAGACATTTCTTAGAGCCAATTATACAGAAGGGTTGTTTATTACCGAGTACAAATATAGTAAGTGTTCCTACAGGATTCCTTGGATGGTAACACTTTTGGCATTTGAAAAAGCTTGAAAAAGATTATCCCTACCTTCGAGGGTGGAAATGGAGAGCTAAAGGTTTACGAAGAGGAGTGAATTAGGAATGTTGGGCGTCTCCCTATTAGGTGAAAAATCATGCACGTTAGTCACAAGTCATTCGTTGTATGTGGGGAAGAAGATTTTGTAATAATTTTTCTTATTTAATGATAGATAATATAGTGCCCGTGGAAATGTTCTGCATGTCTTTTGAAGATGAGACAATTGTGACATCACCAAGGAATTGAAGACTAGATACAATTGAACTGTGGCTAAAAGGTAGCCTTAACGAAGTGATTCCTTTTTTCCCACAGTGATCAGGGATCCTGAGTGCAGAGGATTTTCTCTAGGTTGTCGATTAATTTACTGGTTTTGAATCTAGTTGAGTCTCGTGGTCATTCAACTCAATAACAGACAGATATGAAAGTCTATATCAAGAGAAGTGCCTGCAGGCTAATCAATGGGAACACAATCGCTCGAAACAAATTCTAGTCAAATGAAAATGTGGAATTATATTGCCGAAACGACCGTTTGAGCATTAGCCTAGTAAGTCTGATTCACAGTGGCGGCTCAGGGCAGGGCGCCTTGAGCAATCGGCCCTGGGCCCGCGCGCTTATGCAGAGACTAACAGATTTTAAACGCCCCATATCGCCATGAGCTTGCGGCAATATATATACTATATATATATATATATTATATATATATATATAATATATATATTATATATATATACTATATATATATATATATATATATATATATATATATATATATATATATATATATATATATATATATATATATTATATATATATAATATATTTATTATATATATTATATATATATATATATATAATATATATATATATATATATATATATATATATTTATATATATATATTATATATATATATAATAATGTGTTAGATTTTAATACTTATATACTTGTGTTTGTTTTCTACGAAAACATCGCCTAGGACCCCGCAAAGCCTATGGCTGACATTGCCGCCAGGGCCCGCAAAATCTAGAGCCACCGTCTGAACTAGAACAAAAATATTGCTGGGGATGACGCAAGCTAGCCAGATGTAGGGATCTTTGAGGTGTGCATACTTAAGTTTTACGAAGGATAATAAATAAAAAGGAAAAATATATTAATAAAATTAATTCTTATTAAAATTCTTCATTTAACTTAAAAAGTGAACATTTTATATCACATCACAAGTTCTTTAAATAAGTTTTGCCTGTTGTAAAGGATCACTCTCTTTTTCTGTATCCATATTTGGCAGCAGAAAGGATTCTTCTTACCTATGGCAGTTACATTTATTGAGGCGAAAAACAATATTCGACGGTTTAGTTAGAACACTTTGTTGGCTTTTAAGAGTTTTGTAAATGATTCT
>JABUQX010109234.1:27500-39550 GCA_015478945.1 Trachelipus rathkii
AATGGTTGCTTCTGATGTGTTTCTGTTTCAAAATGACGAATTGACCTTTTTTTCTTTCTTTTCAGAGTATTGATATGGCTTCAGCGTGACGGTCATGCAGGAATAATCCTGACGTTTCTGCTCATCTGCGGAGAATATACGCTGGCAAATGCACAAGGAAGGGCATCACAAAGTTTGTGAAGCGAAGCCTCGGCCTTACTTTCAAAGTCAAGCTGGGTGAACCAAAAGTAAGTCCTGGGCACCGCATCAATGGGTGTGCAAGACGTGCGTGGAATATCTCGCGGCGTGACGAAGGCACGAAAAACTTCACTGAAAGTTTGGGGATCCCGAAATGGTTTTGGAGGGAGCCGTCTGCCATGAATCGATTGTTACTTCTGGCGCGCATCGATACTACTGGCATCAACCGCAAGAATCGAGCAGCTCCAGTTAACCCCCGACCTTCCATCTGCCCGCCGTCCAGTTGCTCACTGCGAAGAACTTCCTGTACCAGCGTGCAGAGAGCTTCCTGACAGCGACAACGAGGCCACCACTGCATATGAGGGAGGAGATACAGATTAGGAGTATGGAACACAAGATGGTCCACAGCCCTTTTCACAATGTGAGCTTAATGATCTGGTTGGGGATCTCAGCTTGTCGGGACTTCCGCCGAGCTGTGGCCTCCTAGACTCACAGAGAAAATCTACCTCGGTGAGACGTGGCGTATCAGTTCTTTCCGTAGAAGGCTCAGGATACATGGGCTACTTCTGCGAGGAGGAAGACCTCGTGTACTGCCGAGATGTCGCCGGTCTTCTTGCTAAACTCGGCGCTCCTCAATATGATCCGAGAGATTGGCGACTCCTCATAGACAGTAGCAAGCGCTCTTTGAAGAGTGTGCTCATACACAACGGGAACGAGTTCGCCTCAATTCCTCTTGCGCACTCCAAAACTCTCAAAGAGAAATATGAAGCAGTCAAGTACGTGCTCGACAAAATCCAATATCAGCAGCACAAATGGATCATCTGCGTCGACCTTAAAAAGTGAACTTTCTACTTGGTCAGCAGTTCGGGTACAAAAGTACCCCTGCTTTATATGTAAGTGGGACAGTCGAGACAAGAAGCCCAGCACTATGTGAAGAAAGAGTGGCCGCGCGGAGAGCAGTTAGTAACCATGGGGCCAGCACATCAATAACGAAAACTTCTTGTGACCGGGAAAAGATTTTGTTTCCACCGCTTCACATCAAGCTTGAGTTAATGAAACAGTTCACGCGCGCTCTGGACAAAGGATGGGAGGTGCTTCAACTACCTGTGCCGAGCCTTCCCTGGAGTCACCATTGAGAAGCTGAAGGCCGGCATTTTCGATGGCCCACAGAACGGAAGCTCATCAAGGACACAGAGTTCGAAAACTCCATGAACACGCTAGAGTGCGCCGCCTGGAGGTCGTTTGTGCAGGTGGTGAACAACTTTCTGGGGAACAAGAAGGCAGCAAACTACGGCACACTCATCAACAGCATGATAAAGAACTTCAAAAACCTCGGGTGTTTGATGAGTATAAAGATGCATTTCCTGTTCTCACACATGGAGAGGTTTCCTGAAAACCTTGGTGCGGTCAGCGACGAGCAAGGAGAAAGGTTCCATCAGGACATGCGTCAAATGGAGGAGAGGTACCAGGGGAGGTGGGACGCAGTCATGCTCGCGGACTACTGCTGGTCGCTGAAGAGAGACAACCCAGCAGCTCTCCACACACGGAAATCGAGGAACGGGGATTTACGCCCGTGAACTCTGAACTTTGTGTCAGCGTAACGCTCATGTACATGTTTTAAACTTATCAAATTGTAATCGAGTATATAAATAAAATGAATGAAATTGACTTTTCTTTTTTACCCAGGAAAACGGAAAACCGAATGTTTATGATCCTCAGGAATGGGTTTTTGGACGAAAAATAGTTTTTTTCTTAAATGTTTGTAGCGAACAAACCAGACCTGATTGAAAAAAAACAAAGGGCATTTTCGGACTCAGCGCATCTCAAAATAGTCTAATTCCGCTGGAAAACCCCTGGACGATTTTCCAAAAAAAAAAATTTTGTTACCCAGTGTAATAATAATAATAATAATAATAATAATAATAATAATAATAATAATAATAATAATAATAATAATAATAATAATAATAATAATAATAATAATATATAATAATAATATAATAATAATAATAATAATATAATAATAATAAAATAATAATAATAATAATAATAATAATATAATATAATAATAATAATAATAATAATAATAATAATAATAATGTCTTACGCTGTTATCCTCTTTTTCAAGGCTTCAATAGTAGAATACAATTGGGTAATAAGCTTTTTATGTGACTTGTGAATGGCCTCTGCGTCGATTTCCTTCTCACAAACTGCTTTTCGGAGTCGCCTTTCCTTCTCTCTGTTAAGAACAAAATCAAGTGATTGTCTTTTGACAAAATGGCAGATAGATAAAAGTTGTGTACGTTAATATAATTGAGGTTTGAGACGCAAAAGGGTGTAAGTGGCGAAAGTCTAAAATTTGAGATAAGTGGCAATGAGGAGCACAAATCAAGCATCAGACTGTTTGGAGGCAAAATTATATAATAAGATATAAATGAATTAATTGAGATAGATAGATAGATAGATAGATAGATAGATAGATAGATAGATAGATAGATAGATAGATAGATAGATAGATAGATAGATAGATAGATAGATAGATAGATAGATAGATAGATAGATAGATAGATAGATAGATAGATAGATAGATAGATAGATAGATAGATAGATATAGTCTTTAATTCTTTATTTCGAACAAGAAACATGTTTTTAAATATATTAAAGTAAATATAAAAAATTATATCAGATAATATAAAACTATATTATATAATTAAACATAGTTAACACAAGATCATGTCCCCCATGTTATCTTAAGGGATCCTCCCTATTTTGCACAAATTTTATTCTCGCTTTGAGAGCATCCAAATCATTATCAAATAAATTAATGACTCCATATTTAGTTACAAATGTTTTTTCAATATCCTTAACCAAAATACCCCTTTTCAATATTACATTTTTTAAAAAAAAAACACCCCAAACCCAAAACCAATAAAAATAGTTTGCATACAATGGCTTATAAATATCTAAATACAGTGCATAATTTCAAAAATAGTTTAAATAATGATCGAACATGATCCATTTCAATGAATTAAAAATTAAATGATTATTATTCCTACTCGAAATTCCACAGACTTTATATAGCATTGTGAAAACTATACTGTAAACCTGACTAATATTATACTTATTCGTCCATAAATTAGCTCAATAGAATGGCATACAGAATGATTTCAATAAGAAGAGAACAATACCCAATCTTACGGAACCAAATCTTAAAATAATATTAAATTTTCCTAGAAATTTATCCCTAGCTCGTCTAACATCAGATTTTTCTTCTAGATTTTTATTTAAAATACAGCCAAGATATTTAGTTTCCATAGAACAGTTTAAAATACCCTGAGAAATCCCTAATTTAACTAATTCACTCGTATTTTTAGTTGATCTATTACAAAATAAAATTGCTGTACTTTTATCTACATTTATTTTCAAGCATAATCTCTTAATTACATTTTTTGTTACATCTAAGAATTTTTGTAGTTCTTTTATTGAGGGAGCCAACATAACCAGATCATCTGCGCACATAACATTAGATATGTTCATACCTAATCTAGCACCTATTTTACTATTTAACAATTCTTTTAGAAGTTCATCTATATAAATAAAAAAAGAGTAGAGGTAAAAGAATTCCTCCTTGTCTAACACCATTTTTTATCTTCCATCTATTTGGTACATTATTTTTAAACTTAACATGGGCAAACTGGTTGTTGTAAATATGCCCTAAAAATTATGCATTAGATAGATAGATAGATAGATAGATAGATAGATAGATAGATAGATAGATAGATAGATAGATAGATAGATAGACTGGATGTCAACTGTTTTGCTGTTTAATCACAAAGATAAAAAATCGGTTTCGAACTCTTTCGACTAAGCCTTGAACCGGTTTTTAAAATTTTGCCAGCTCATTGCTACGATACCATCTATAATTAAGCATCAGCATTGATTGGAAATGAAATTTATTTTATATATTATCTTTTAATAAAGGGTTCTTACAAAGATTACGTAGCCCGTTAAAATTTCCCAAAGTTAAAGTCAGTCAAGTCTTAAAGCTAGTTAAGTCTTAAAGTCAGTCAAGTCTTAAAGTTAGTTAAGTCTTAAAGTCAGTCAAGTCTTAAAGTTAGTTAAGTCTTAAAGTCAGTCAAGTCTTAAAGTTAGTTAAGTCTTAAAGTCAGTCAAGTCTTAAAGTTAGTTAAGTCTTAAAGTCAGTCAAGTCTTAAAGTTAGTTAAGTCTTAAAGTCAGTCAAGTCTTAAAGTTAGTTAAGTCTTAAAGTCAGTCAAGTCTTAAAGTTAGTTAAGTCTTAAAGTCAGTCAAGTCTTAAAGTTAGTTAAGTCTTAAAGTCAGTCAAGTCTTAAAGTTAGTTAAGTCTTAAAGTCAGTCAAGTCTTAAAGTTAGTTAAGTCTTAAAGTCAGTAAAGTCTTAAAGTTAGTTAAGTCTTAAAGTCAGTCAAGAGGGCATATCGATATACATCCCTAAAAATATAATCTTTACTAAAGTAAAATTTTATTCTATAAAAAAGTGGGGATGAGGGTAAATGATGTTTTAAAAGACTTACTCTAACTGTTTGATCATGAGGCTTTCCTTTTTCTTTATACTTTCTCTTTCTGAAGCGACGACATTTCTGAGAGCGTCCCTCTCGTTCTGAGCTTCTTCTTTCTCCTTTTTAATTCTCTCAGTCTCTTTAAGAGTATCGTAAAGTCTTCTTTCCAATTCACCAATTCGGTTCAATGTTTCTTCAAAATTATGCTTGTAGCTAATAAAAGTTAATTTAATTAACGTTGAAAATAATATACATGGCGCTTAATAAAAATATATTAACCATATAAACAATAATGTCAAAATATTCGTATATTACTAATAAAATTGATAAAATCCATTGATCTTTATATATTAAAGAAAATAAATTATTCAGATATAGACCCAAATCTACCATATGGTGTCCAGGTCTACGGAACTATATTAGCAAATCATATGTAAAGCAAAGAAAATAGATACAGTAGAAGCCGCTTGAGCCTATCAATCTGGACTACCTCAATCAAACAGAACATCAATTCGGTTATAAAAAAAATCATTTTTGACTGGTGAAATTAAGGGCTTTCAAAGTCATGCACCACCTTCATTTAAAAAGATAAATAGATTTTACAATGTTATGATCTTATTCTAACATTATTTAAAATAATTCTATCATAAATTATCTTATTCTAACACTTTAAAATAATTCTAAGAAAATACCTAGTTAAAACTGTAATTATTTTTAACCGAATGTTTTTGGATAACAATAAAAACAACGATGATATTACCCAACACGTTGCAAGTTATACGACAGTAACTCTTTATTAACTTATGGGCTATTAGTTTGGATCGAAATAGTTTAGCATCAATGCAAGAAGAAAATTAGCTACATGATATATTTAACTAATACACATTACCCAAAACATCATAAGTTATGCGATACTAACTCTTGATTAACTTTATTAAGCTTATTAAGCAAGTTTTCTTTTTCAATATTTACAACAGAATATTTCTTCTCTAATTCGTGAACCCTTCGGTACGTTCTCGAATATTCTTCTTCTCTTTCTTCTTTTGTGTGTTTTAGTTCTTTGATGAGACGTTCGTTCTCAGAAGCAATTCTCTCCCGTTCAATGCAACGTTTTTCAAAGTCCAATTGTTTGTTGTTGAAGGACTGTAATTAAAAAAGTTAAAATGAGACAACAATTACCAGTACTTCATTTTCATACTGTTTCAGTATAAACTGTTGTAAAATAGTATTAAAAAGTAACAATAGTTGCTGAAAAACTGTAATTAAAGGATTAAAAATGAGTCAACAACTACTGGTATCTCTTTTTTATATTGTTTCACTATAAAACTGTTGTCAAACAATGTTTAAAAGGTATCAATAGTTGTTAATAGAATGGGATTATAAGGTGAAAAATGAGTCAACGACTAATGGTATTCTTTTCATATTGTTTCACTTTCAAACTGTTGTGCAACAATATTTAAAAAAATACCAGTAGTTCTTGAAATACTTAAATAAATTATTATTATTATTAAACAACTACTGGTACTTCTCTTTTACATTGTTTTACAGCAATCGTATATTTTTTAGTTTGTTTTGTTCCATAGAGTTCACCAATTAATGGCATTTTCCGTCTCCTTAGGAGGAAAAAATAATATTCTTCATGCCATTACAAGCTCAATTGAGGCAAACCTGTTCCTATAAGGGCTCACAAAAAGCATTTAATCAAGATGTACAATAATATATATTAAAATAATAAATGAAAAATATTTTATATATATAATATATAGTACGAATTAATTGAATCATCTTATGTTGATATAAAGTGAGAAAATATATAACTAATAAAATATGATCTGTATGTTAAAAGGTTGATATATAATAATAAACCACTTTAATTGATAAGTATTTGATAAGCATATTATAAGTATATGATAAATTATTTGTCATTTTTAATTAAGTAGTGTTTAACGAAATATAATTTAGTTAACGGTGATTTTCCGCGAAGTTCAACTTAGACATTCCTGGAATAATCCAAGAGAATATAAGACTTTTAAGATATCAAATTTTACTCATTGTTTTATCAAATATGTGAAGGAAACCTAATTTAACTACTCGTGAATTAATTTTGGGATTGTGCATGGTATGTTAGGTATACTTAGCTAGGAACTGGTAGGCTGGAGTAAAGCTCCATTACTGTTAATAATGAGCCTTCAGCATTTCTTTCTAGATTCTCTCGAAGCTTTCTCGGATCTAACTTAATTGGTATCTGAGAGTATTTTCATCCCACAATATTTATCTTTATTGATACGTCTCAAGTTTCTGCTTAGGCTGATTTCTAAAATCTAACATTAAATATCTATACATTTTTTTTTATTCTTGTTGTCAAAGGATATACTGAGGGCTCTATCAATGTGTGATCTACCGAGTTGTTTTTTATTCCATATATGTATGCTACCCGTATTTGGCACACAACCAATGAGCTTTGGTTCGGTTCTGGGTATACTTAACAAAACTAATCATGAACGCTACTCGCAGGGACTAAACCGCGAAGACCTATTCCTATATGAACCGCGATGACATAAACCTAGACTTTCCACCTAGAATTGGATCTATGTTGCCCTGTATTAACCTAGCAACCTAGCCCTGACCTAAAACCTAGATGAATAGCGGTCCCATAAATTCAATATATAATGATATATATTATATATATATATTGTAGTATATAGTATATATATATATATGTATAGTATAAGTAATGACATATATATAATGATATATATAATAGTGATATGGTAAATATTGAGCGTGTATATATCATATATCATTTATTAGTGACAGTAGCTAAGTAATAAAGTGTTCCCAGCAGTGAGAGTCGCGACGCTTCTACGAATTGTAAACTGTATATCGGGAAAAAATATCCCTGACAACATGCAAGAATAAAAGCCGGTTGTTGTTGTGGCCCGCACGTTAGGGTACCGATCACAATATTGGATAATACAGGCTCGATAGATAATATTAAGAGAGCACGAATATAATATAATTAGGCAAATATAAGTGAAGGTATTATTTAAGAAGTAATTGTACGTGTTAAGTAGAAATTTTTAATTATCGTATAAATTAATTTCAATGCTTATAAAACAATATAGAATTTATATTGCAGTAATGTTGTAACTCATGATTTAAGTCATGAATTTTGTTAGCGGAAACCAGTTATTACTGCAGTTTAATTATAAGAATTATCTATTACTAAATTATTCGAAATAAATTAAATTGTTATAATAATTTAATATTGTAAAGTGTAATTTTTACTATTGTAAAAATGTTTATTATTAAATTTAAAACATCAATAAGGCCATGGAAAGAAAAATCTATACTGGAGTTTCAAATCACAAATATGATCGACTTGCCGATGGATCTTTAAAGAGCCAGTATTATTCTGGATCTATGCTGTAGCAGTTCAGTCTTCGTATACTTTCTGAGAACTGTAAACAGTAAAATGTTACTAAATAATTAAAACTTTTTTAAAGCACTTTTGGGGAAGATCGTTTTTTGTATGTTAAATACAATAAAGAACTTCTAAAAATATATAACAAGCGCTACTGAAAATTGCAATCGGCTCTCTTGAGTATTAGATGTCGCTTGCCTTCAACCTGTGAAGCAGAAAACGACTAAACTAGTCGACATGTGTTTTGAATGGGCGATCATTCGACGTTGGATATAACATCGATAACATTTTTATTTTTACGAATAATCATGATTATGTATGATTATATATTATTATATAGTGTATCGATATGGGTTAAATACCTGATAAACAAATTATTACGTAATATATATATATATATTTTATAGTGTAAGTAGTATTTATATCAATATATATATATAATATATATATATATATATATATATATATAGATTATGGAAAGCTTCTCGAATCTTTGACAATCCGTTCTAAAACTGACTTCGATATTAATCGATAGGTGTTATCATAATATCGAAAAAAGAATACTGATAGTGCCTTTGTTCGTGCACATTAAAGGAGTGAACCTAAATTTTCAAATAAGCCGCATTTTAGTTTTCTTAGGCGTTATAATATTAATTTTTTTAAGGTTGTTTATTGTATTAATAGAATTTAATTTTGTCATATTGGTTTAGTGTTTTTTTTAATTATTTCATTATTTTTGATGTCTGTAGTTTCAACAAAGTAGTTATAATGACCAACTGAGCGTAGTCCGTTAATTACCTAAGAACCAATTTAAAATATACTATAATTAAAAGATTGTCATTTTAAGTGTCAAGGAATGTCGTCAATTTAAGTTCAGGAAAAGAATGTTTGGGGTGAAAATATTTCATCTTAAAAAAAAATAAATTAAAGAGGTCAGAAAGCGCAAAGTGAGCAATTCTCAAAAGAGTATTCTAAGTGGGCAAACGAATTGAGAGTGTCAGCGTTCAGAAGCAAATACTAAGGGTATTTATAGAAATTTAGATCCGCGAAAGGGTCACGCCTCACGTATCCGAGATGTCGTGAATTAGAGCCAAGGCACCAACGCGGAATATATCCTATATCTCTTAATCAGTTATATCAGTATCTTTCACTGGATTTAAATCAATTTTGGTAATTTTGTCATCTACACCACTCTGCTTCTTACCACCCGCCTCCCCAATCTACATATAACCGTTTAGATTTTATTATTTAAAGGGAGTCGCAACCCTATACAAAAGATCATAAAAGTACAAAGCCCCACTATAAAAGAATCGTACCTATGGAATGTTTTTCACGTAAAAGTGCAGCGTCCTTTTCTATCAATGCATCTTCCGCAAGTCTTATGCTTTCGTAAACCTTATTTTCTCCTTCCTCAAGTTTAGATTTCACTCTTGACATCAAATTTTGTAAGTCATCCTAACAAAAATAAAAAATAAAATAATTATTGAAGTTATCCTAAAAATACTTAAAAATATATTTCAGTAGTTAAATATGTATTAGATATAAATATTAAAAATAAATTCAACATAGAAAACCTACTGCATATTATATACTTTTTTATTATATTCCATCAAAAATGTAAATTTTTTATAGTAATTACGTGATAAAGTTACATATTGAGTGGAGGAAATTTTTAAATATTTATAAAACTGAAGGAATAAAGAAATAATTATGTAGGATGGAGTGATTTTAAAAAGGTTTTGAAAGGGTTTGGGGTCTTGGCATTTCATGATGTCAATAAATAAAATAATAGTACAATACTACATAAAATAGTTATATAAAAATTCGGCATATCTTATTTCTTAATCAGAACTTGAATCAGCAAAAATAGTTTCCTTTACTAAAACACATACTATAATATATATTATATATTATATTATATAATATATTTATATAATATTATATATATATATATTATATATTATATATAATAGTATATTATATATAATATATAAGTATATATAGCTATAATATATATATATATATTATATATCTATATTATATATATAATATATATAATATATATAATATATATATCATATATTATAATATATATATATATATATAAGTATATACTATAGTCTATATAATATATTATATATATTACATAAAAAAATTGGTGGTAAAAAATTGATTTTAAAGCTGCTAAATATGAAATAATGCCAAAAAATTTCATATTTATAATAGCATTTGTCTAAGAATGTAATTATGAATTATAGGGACACAAGTCGATTTTCGCAAATTTGCATCAAAGTTAATTGAAATTTTTTTAATGATTTGTAAAAAGAAAGAAAAAAGGATCGAAAAAAATGAACCTGAAAGAAGGAAGAGTTTATGAAGTTGCTCCAAATTTGGGCACATTTATTTTAATTGGAACGAATTTGTCTTTTTCAATTTCTTATTTCTTTACTATTAAAATAAGATGCAAGCCTGTTTGCTGTTATATTTTATTTTTTTCCACCACTACGGGTAGAGGAGTACAGGGGGGGGGGGCGCAGACAAATGCTAGTGTGCCATAGCCATTCAATTACCACAAAATTAATAAAAAAAATTCCAAAACATCTAGTAAAAAAAAAATCTAAAAAAAAAGAAATACAACCCACTTACTATAACGCAACAAGTAATAATAATATATATATATATAATATAGGTATATAATAATATGATAATAAGTATAATATATATATATATATGATATTATACTTATTATATATATTAGTTATATATAATATATAATATATATATTATATATATATATATTATATATATTTATATAGTATATATATAGTAATTATTATATATATATAGGTCAAGCCTCTGTTCGAAGCAACGTGACATGTAAACTATAACAAAAAACTATAACAGTACAGGAAAATGAATGAAATTTTATTAATCGGGAGACAATTTTTATTCCATGAATATCATGAATTAAAAAAGAAACCAAAATAAGCTTTGAAAAATTTAAAAATTGTTAAAAATGTTGGAAAGAATCTGGTATTGCTAATGATCATTTATTTTGAGAAGAAACGAAGGAGCTCTTGCGGCTACGAGAAACGTCAAAGTTGCCACATGTCGAATTTTTTACCTAAAAGATATCCCAAAGGGTACACCACAAAGATGGACGAGTCGGGGTTTCTCGGCCTTAACCCGGGGGACGACAGGGAGGGACTTTGTCACCCCTCTGTCCCTTAGTCTGCTTGTCCCCGCTCTTAATACAGCCAAAAAGACTCAATTAACCATGAGGGAATATTTAAGAGCATAAAATCAAAACAAATTTGTAACGCATTAAAAAAATTAGTCACCATATAGAAAATGGAAGGTTGATGAGAGCACGTACGCTGCAAGGCTAAGATTATGCTAATATTTAAGGTGTTTTTAATAAATAATAGAATAAAATAAAAAAACTTTTTTTTTGTTTCATCGATGAAATGCTTTGCATTAATAAAATTAGTTACATGCATGATGCTTTTCGGGAGGATTGGCATATATATATATATAATATATATGTAATTATATATATATATATATATATATATATATATATATATAATATTATATGAATATAAATATAATACATATTATATTTTTATATTATTTATATAATATTTTAATGATTATTTATTTTAGTTATATAATAAGATATTATAGTAGTATGGTGTTTGCTAACAGTTGCTTAGACATGTTTTTATTTATTTAAAGTACATATCTAGATGAAAAAAAACATGGATTTTTTTTTTTTTTTTTTTTTTTTTTTTTTTGGGTGGGTGGGAGGGGGACATTTTTATTTTTGGTTATTGGATTTACAGTTACACCACCGACAGCAGGCGTTAAGAGCTGGCGCTCACGGGGCAAGCCCTACTCCAAGGAGGGGGTGT
>JABUQX010109235.1:0-5000 GCA_015478945.1 Trachelipus rathkii
GGGGAAAAGGAAGAAAGATTTGACAAATAAATGCAAGCACTTTAATCTTCAGAGTGAGTAATAATATTCAGGCCATGAGTGTTTTCGAATTTGGTTTAATTGTCATGATTTATAAAGATATAACTAATAATTAAGTTTATCTATAGAAGTATCAAACCTTTTCATTTTGAATGATAAACTATACATAGTAAATTTCTGAAAAGGAGAATATTAATATTACATAATATATAATATATAATATATATCATATATATATATATATATCTATATATTTAATAATATATCATTATATATATATATATATAATATATATATGATATATATATATATAATATATATAATATTATATTATACTATATATAGTTATATATATATATATATATATAATATATATATATATAATAGTATATATATATAATCTATATATATATATAGTATATATAATATACTATATATATATAGTATAAATATATATATATATCAGCTTATTGGTATAGGCATAAATATTTTATTTTGTAGAAAATCGAAAACATGGGGAGGCACTTCAAAATAATTAAAATGATATATATATATTATATATATATATATATATAATATATATATATATATATATATATAAATATATTATATATTAATATATAATAATATATATATATATATATATATTATCTACATTATAAACGTCCTCCCCCGGAAGGTCAATGACGACCTGTCCGTGGACCATCGAGAAAGTCCCTTGGGTTCCACAGGCTAACGGACTATTCCGCTGGCTGACCAGGCCTATCGCGGATGCCGGGAAGCTTTCCCATTAGTAGCAAAGCACGCTGCCAATGTACTAATTAATTAATGAGTGAGACGAAGCTAGAGTTTATAGAGAATAGCTCACTTTCTCTCGTTACAACCAGTCCTCGAACCTGGGCCCTCTCGCTTGCTAAGCGAGTGCTCACCACTGAGCTAGGACGCTCCTATAATATATATAACTATATATAATATAAATATATATATAATATATATAATATAAATAATATATATATAAAAAATATATATATAGATATATATATATATATATTATATATATATATATATATTATATAATATATATATATTATATATATATATATATATAATATATATATATAACGTATATATATACTAATATATATATAATATATATATATATATATATATATATAATTATATATATTATAATGTTGTATATAACTTTCCATTTATTTCATGAAATCGAATTAATTTAAATATTTAAATATTATATATATATATATATATATATAGTATCATGCGCTATGCAGAAAAGAATGGCCACTACAATTTTTTTGAAAAAAAAATTTAATTTGATCATTTTTTTTGCTTTCTTTTATAGTTATATATATATATATAAATTATTAAATTATATACCGTTTTTGAAGTCTTTCTTAACTTTCAATGAAGTAAAATCAAAGAATTATAAGTTTGTAATGTTTTATGAACCCAAAATATGAACATGGGTAGGAAAACCTAAAAACAAATCAATCAGAATATTACTTTAAAATCTTTTTTTTTCCTCATCATCTTTTAAGCACTACCATAAAAATTATTATAGTTAATATTTTAACATAATAAATAAAAATTGGTTAATTAAAAACAGACATGCTTTAATATTTTTATTGGCTCATCCTTATTTCTATAACCATTTCGCCGCTTTTAACAAGATTTTTCAAGTAATTTTTATCTACGATATGAAACCATGCTTTGATAATTGATGAAATAAGTTCGTTTTTTGTTGAAGGTTTGTTTTTAGAGAGAATGACCCCAATTTTGAACCAGAGATTTTCTATAGGATCCAGATCTGGACTCTGAGCTTGCCAATCCATGTGTGAGATTTGCTTGTCCTGCAACCATTTAAGAACCTTTTTCGATCTATGATACGGCGCATCATCATCTTGAAATAATAATTCTTCTTCTCCAAACATATCTTTGGCACTAGGAATCATTTTCTTGGTTAAAACCTGTAGATACTGATCACTGTTCATCATTTTCTCCACGACATGCAGTCTTCCAACTGTTGATGCTGACATGCATCCCCATACCATAACTGAAATTGGATGTTTTATTGTTGGTAAAATACAATTTGGTTTATATTCTTCCCCTTTACGACGTCGAACATACTGATTTCCTGCATTACTGTTAATACAGAAGGTGAATTCATCACTAAAAATGACCTTAGACAATGTTCTTTCTGTCGCAGTGAGATGTTCTTTGCCAAAAATTCTTTCTTCGCTGTTTTCGTACGAAGAGGTTTTTTTTCTTTGTCTTTTCATCCTCGTAGACCATTTCTAAGAGTCTTCCTCATACTTGTGCCTTGTATGAATTTACTCTATAGCCACTTCATTCATTCGTTAAGAAGTAAGGGCTTGTAGATGTCTATTTGATAAGAGCTTTCCTGGTCAAAATTCGATCTTGCGACTTTTGTGACTTCTGGGTCTTCCTAAACTGACATTATAATTAAATTTTTCTTGTTTATTTATATCTTCGTAATATCCGATTTATATAGTACTTTTAACTTACATGATAGTTGTCTTGCATAAAACGGCCAGAATGACTTCTAACTTGAAAATCTTGTTTTTAAAAGCATGCCTAAAGAGGTGCGGAAAAATTGGGTTATAAGATAATAAAGGATGACAATAAAATATTAAGCATTGTCGCTGTTTTTAATTTCCATGAAATTAAATTATTTACGTTTAAATTATTAATTATGAATAATTTTTTATGATGCTTAAAAGTATGTATGTGAAAAAAAAAGTTTTTAAAGTATATATTCTGATTGATTTTTTTTTAGGTTTTCCTACCCATGTTCATATTTTGGTTGATAAAACATTAACAAATTTTAATAATTCTTTGATTTTAACTTCATTGAAAAGCTAAGGAAAAGACCTTCAAAATGGTATTTATATAATTTATATATATATAACTATAAAAGAAGCAAAAAAAAATGATCAAATAATTTTTTTTCTTCAAAAAAATTGTGTGGCCATTCTTTATGCTCAGGGCTATATATATAATGAATATATATATATATATATATATATATATAATATATATATATATATATATATATAATCTATAATTAATATATATATATATATATACTATATATATATATATATATATATATATATATATATATATTGTGTATGTGTGTGTAAAATAAATATATATTAATTATATATATATAATAATATATATAATATTTCATATACTATATATATATATATATATATAATATATATATAATATATATATATATATATTATAATATATATATATAGTAATAATATATATATATATATATATATATATATATATATATATATAACCTGTAGTAATAAAATTAAAAATTACCTAATTTTGTATTTGCCGGAGCCGGAGCAGCCTCTTATTTTGCGGCTCCGACTTCGGCTCCGGCTCCAGGTCCCCCTAAAATTTCGGCTCCGACTCCGGCTCGGCTCAGACCCCCCAAAATTTCGGCTCCATCTCCAGTCCCTCAAAAAATATCGGCTCCGGCTCCATCCAAAACCTTGCGGCTCCGCAGCCCTGTCTTAACCGTCTTTATACACATGTAAAGTATCAAACACCTGGCGAATAGCAAATACGTGCTCTTGGCCCAGAAAATTATTTCGTCCATCATGCTCCGTCATATCCATCCCTCGGCATCAGTGATTTTGCTGGATCTGTTTACTGAATCTAATTGAATCTCTTTTCCATCTATTTGGACACTACAGCTATTGCAATTCCTATCCCCAAACCTGGGAAAAATCCGAAGTTGGCGGACAACCAAAGACCAATTTCGATGACCTGTCATTCCAGTAAATTAATGGAGAAAATGTTTTCAGGCCGCCTTCTCCCTGTTCTGGAGATTCGCCAAGCTTTTTCAACTCACAAAGTTTTGGTTTCAAATCTTTCTACCGCGGATCCCTTGATAAAACTGGACCATGACATCCGGGAAGCCTTCTCACAATCTGGTGGATAGTTTTGACCTGAAAGTTTATGTGACACGTTGAGACTGGATTCTCCTTCAACTCATTCCCGGTTCGCGTGGACAACTCCCTCTTTCATTAATGCTTTCTGTCCAGATGCCATCCAAGTTCGGCTGCTCTTATTGTCACGACCAGTTTTTTACTCGTGAATGAAGGTGTTTCCGCAGTGTAGTGCTAAAGTGTATTACTATTTGCTCTCCGAATTTAATGACATCGTTACTTCTATCCAGCGATGGTCATTTTTCTCCTCTATGTTAATGAACGTTTGCGCTATATATAAGCTCGTGGCAGCTGCCTTTCTCGAACGCAACTTCAATCTAGCTATTGCGAGAATATTCAAAATGGGGTGAGGGTGCAGTGGCTGCGCATTTTCTCACCCACCAAAACTGCAGTGCTTTTTAAGAAAAAAGGGAATCGAAGAACCTGCCACCTTCTTCCCACAAACCTAACCTTATATTGCTCGCCCATTCCCGTAACTTCACAGGTCAAATTTCTAGGACTCATTCTAAATGACTACTTAACATTCTGAAAACGACTTGTCATTGCGTGCTTGACCTATTACGTCATCACGCCTCAAAATCTTGGGGCGCTGATATCGCAAGTCACTTTTACGTCTCTGATCGAAGCTGAACTATGGCTGTGTAGTATATGGTCAGGGCTCCCCAACTCTACTACACCTATTAGATCCCGTCCCAACAACTAGGCTATTCGTATCTCCACTGGAGCCTTCCAATCCTTTCCCCGGGTGAGCCTCGAAGTTGAATCCAATGTGATGCCACTCTCTATATCAAAGGGAATACATCATTTGCACAAGTTATCTTCGCTTTCAAACCCCAATACCGTCTGCTCTGACACCGATTCTACAAGAGATACCTCAGAATCCTAGTTACTGGCCATTTGTAAACACAGTTTAAAACATTCTTAATTCTCTTAACATCCCTTTGCAAAAGGTGCTGTCATTCTCTT
>JABUQX010109235.1:10000-20000 GCA_015478945.1 Trachelipus rathkii
TATGGAGGAGCTTGGCGTATCTATTGGTAAGGAAATTTGAGAGCCACTTTTTGTCATTGTTTTCTAGGGGGATTGAAGAATTTTTTTGTATAAGGATGTATGTGGGACAGCGTCAAAGGCTTTGTTGATGTCGATAGGCTGTAAGTATGGATCTGTGTGATGGGATTGGTTGAACCATTATTAGTGGCTGTGTGAGGTAGGTTTATTTTGTTGACTGTTGGTTGTTGAATGATTGCCTTTAAATCCGTGTTGGAATTCAGGGGGGGGGGGGGGGTGGGAGGCTGTGTGGGGTATAATTTTTTTAATATAGTTTCCTCGCAGCAGTTTGCTGCATGGTGAGAGAAGAGAGATTGGGCGATAGGAGGATGGGGAATTGGGGTCTTTTTTTGGTTCAGTTTTGGGATAATAATGCTTGTTTTCCCAAGTGGTAGTAATAATTGAGTTTCCAGGATTGTTAAAAGACTTTCTGTGAGTAAGGAGAACCTTGCTTTCCTCTAGGTGTTTCCAGGTGGAAGCTTGAGATGAGTCTGGTCCTGTTTGCTGGTGAATTTTAAGGGTTTGATTGGTCCTTGATATCATGTTGCGTTGTAAAGGGAGGTGGAGGTTTGTGATCTGAGGAGAGGTTTTGAGTTTTTTTGTTAATTACCTATATGGGTGAGTTCGTTTACGGGAGATATTAGCGTAGTGTTTTGGCGAGGCTGTCTGCTGTTTTGAGGAAGGGAAGGAGTTGTCGGGCAAGGATGTGATTCGTGTGAGGGAGGGGGGTTGTTTTGGGAGTTGTTTAGTTTTTTGGTAACCTGCCAGGTTTTCTTACTATCTATGCGTGAGATGTTGCTTTGTAGGTATTCTGTAAACTTGTTAGTGGTGTTGGTGGTTATGAGATTAGAGATCTGAATGTTAGGTTAGCTATTTGGTTTGTTTTAATGTGGTGTATGGCAGAGTTTTTCGGAGGGAGTTTCTTGTTTAATAGTTGATCTGATTTCGGGGGATAGAGTTGGGATTGTAGATTTTCTGTGCCCTTAGGTATGTAGAGATTGGCTGATTTGAATGCTTGGTTGTTAATGAATATGGTGGTGTTTAAGAAGTTATGTCATTGTATTGGGTAGGGTTATATGGGATTCGATATGGTTAGTAAATTCTGTCAGTAGGCTTTTTGTATTAGTTAGTGTATGTGTCTTTTTCTTGGGAGTTTGGTGGGGGAGGTCAGAGATATGAGGATTGGGAGATGATCTGATTGTAAGTCGGTGGTTGTGTCCCAGGTAAGTCTGTGATGTAGGGAGGGGAACAAAATGTGACGTCTGGTGAGGTGGGGATTGTGGCTTTGGGAGCGATTCTGTGGGAGTTCTTAGAGTTAAGGATATTCCAGGATTCTAATTCGTTTATAGGAAATATATGTTACCTCGGGGATCCGGATGGTAGTCCTTTTTTTTTTTTTTTTTTTTTTTTTTTCCTCTTTCGTACAGGCGTGTGGTGGTCGTTTAATTCGCCTCCAAGATGAGATTTGGTATGTAGCCTATTGTTGATGAGGGGGTGTGTGGAGGTTATTTCGGCGGTTTGGGATGGTAGGGTGGCGAATATAAAGGTTAAAGATGTTGTAGGTCTTGTTCAGGAGGTATGGAACAAGATTGGGATTTTATTAATGCGGCGGGGAGTGTGTGGAAGTGTTAGTAGTTGTATTATGATATGGTATATGCTGTTGTGGATCAGTGTTAAAAGGGAGTGTTGAGGAGGTTGGGAAGGGGAGTATATGGCATCGTAACCATAGAATGGGGGGAAAGGGGTGTTTTGGGCGAGGGAGGCTTCTTGTATGATAGCTATGTGGATATTGTGTTTTTTCAGGAAATGGTTAAGTTCTATGGATTTGTTGGTTAAGCCATTGATATTGAATTGTAGTATGTTGAGTGTTTGGGGATTAGGTTTGGTCGGAAGAGGGTTTTGGTTGGTGGTGTGGGGCTACAGGTTGTACAGGTGTAGCCCATATTGTATCTGGGGAGGGTTTGGAATGGTGAGCAGGTCAGGTGTACCCATTTTAGGCAATTAACACACTGAATGCTATTAGTCAACTTTGTTTTGGACATGAATAAGAATAAAAATTAGATATGCATAATATTGTAAGAGGATCCGGTTGCCCTTCGCATCTCCCGAGCCGTAGAGGAGGAGTAGTCTGCACTACCAGAGAGTAAAGATATGACAGAACAGCGCATGATTTAATAGATAGATAATAAGAGTAGAAGGAGGAGATAGTAAAGTAGCCGTAAAATAATACCTGTGGGCCGCCCTAGCCTGGCTTCCTCGGCGATATAATATATATATACTATATATATTCATATTATAATATATATATAATTTTTAAATATATATATATATATATATGATATATATAATATATCTATATTTATTATATATATATATATATATATATATTTATGTATATAATATATAATAATATAATATATATAATATATATTATATATATATATATATAATATATTATGATATATATATATAAATATTATATAGTATATATATATGATATATATAGTATATATAATATATACTACATTAACAGTACTCACCACTAACGGGCAGGGCCTTTTCAAAAGGAGGGGCAAAAAAAAAAAATTTACAAAAAGGAAAAACAAAAAATATAAATATAAATGGAAAGTAAACCACCCTGTCCCTTGCCTATACCGCAATCCTCAGGTGGGTCCCAGAAGCGGACTTAAATGAAGAAGATTGAATATGCAGGGAAAATAGAAGAGGCAAGGAGTTCCGCAAAAACAAATGTGCTGAAAGAAGGAGTACCACAGCGAGCGAATCCTTCGAGTCTCCAATATTCACACTATTTTCATGAGAGAACAAGGCACCTCTTGTGTTACGCGAGGCGCGACGCGAGTGTTGGAGGAATGCGAGAGGTCAATTCTCTCGAGCACCTGCCGTTGTAATACCTATGGAAAAGAGATGGGCACCAACTTCACGACGCAGAGAAAGAGGGTCAAGGGAGTCAGAACAGTATTGGACAGTTATAAGCCTGCTAGGCCTTAGCTTCAAACTCTACTCCAAAAGAGGTGGAACCGGATCCTCCTCAAATGCTGGAACATTATTCTATTACAGGGAATAAGCAACCTTTATATAACTGGAGATCTGAGCAGAAGAAAAATTCACGCAATCTGACAATCCCAGCTTTTTTGAGGCCATTTTAGCTACCGATGTGATGTGAGGTCTCCAAAGACAATTTACTATTTTATGTTTTTTAATCCAGAATTTCTGCTGTTCGGGTAAGACTTAGCGCCGTCAAAGGATGGAAAGTTGGAGGTGGTTAGAGAGGGAGATATGAAGAAGTTGAGTTTTCAAAGAGTTGAACTTTCACAAGATTACGGTTTCCCCACTGAGAAATCCGACAAATCGCAAGAATTGAATCAGAAAGCTGTAAAGACGAGAGCAACTCTAGATACAAACGAGGGAGCATAATTGAAATGAGTGGGAAGAATGAGAGTTGAGTCATCGGCTAAGAGTGAACAGAGTTAAAGTACAGCTGAGGAGATCGTTGATGAAAAAATAGGATAAAGTTGGAGTTAAATACAGAACCCTGAGGAACACCACAATATAAGAAAGAGGAAGAATTTGCTCCATCAACAACGAGCTGAAATGGAATGATCTGAAAGAAAACAGACAAGAGTAAGAAAAGCGAAGGAGGAAATCAAAGGAAGGTACTTTAGAGAGTAGCGACGGCATGCCATAAACCCATATATATATATATATATATATATAATATATATATATATATAATAAATTATATATAAATATAAATATATATAATATATATATATATATATCATATATATATAATATAGTATCATATATTAATATAAATGTTCCGCAATTTAAGTCCGGAATTCCGCAATTGCGGAATACAAAATAAATGCGGATTGCGACTGCGATAATTGAAAAAATGTTAATTCCGGCTATCCGAATTTAGTAGGACTCCCAAAAAAATTGTGGAATTTCAGTGAAATGCCAAATTTATAGTCCACAAATTTTTACAAGTTGGCCATCTTTGTACGTTGGCAGCAACACCGAAAAATCGGTATTTTTTTGCAAAGGATCATGTTTTTAAACAGGTTTTTCTTTTATTTCTGTGTAACATTTATCATATTATAAATGATTAAGGTGTTACTATTAACGACGGATTCTTAATTCGATAATATTTAGTTTCTCGTATTGTCCTATAAAGTTAATAATTCGATATTGACGATTTTTTCTTAATAGCAGAGGTTACTTTATTTCCAACATCGCATTTTATCAAGTTTTGGGCCCTGACATTTGCTCTGATTTTTATATTTTATAATCATTTTAAGCGATAACACGTTATCAAAATAATTGCAGTGTTTTTATTATAAAATTTCTGTGAATGTGCGTATATATAGTGGTAATAATACAATGCTTAACACGTTAAAATATGCAGCGGTACTTACTATTAGTATTACAACTACTTAACGCGAGAATAAAATTGTGTGGTAAAAATTGCCATTTAACAATGTTGTTGTGTTATCTTAATTGCGATTGAAATATCATATAATTTTACAATATTGTTGTCACATTAGGCTTTACATTAAGTTCGAGAGACTTAATGCGAAAGTATATGTATAATAAATACTAAATAGGCTGTGGGCCTCAAGTTTTGGTGAGCCGGAGCCGATTTTTTTGGGGGTGGAGCCGGAACAGTAAATTTTTTGAAGGTGGAGCCGGAGTAGAATTTTTTTCGGGGGTGAACCCGAAACCGGAGCAGACAACAAAGGGGCGGCTTCGGTAATCACAAATATCTTTACTTTTCAACAAAGAAAATTCAAGCAGGGTTGTTGACTGCAGAAAGTTTTAAGCAGAATTAAAGCATCTAACTAAAGCCGTTTTTCATTTTGCATTTGTGCTAACGCTCGATAAGAAATGCTAATCCAGTTTTAGAACGAATTTCGGGCATAAATCGAACGATTGTTTTGTATTTCTTTTGATCAGCTGTTCGTGAGCACGTGTTTTGAATAAACAAAATAAAAAAATAACAAATGGTTTTTTATTACAACATAATTGATCAACTATTGTGATGGAGTTATCGATTTGAAGAAATTGACTCCAGAAGAGCTAATTCATGAATGAAAGCATTCCAAATCACGCCTACTGGACGCGCCATCTTGTATTGTTTCCAATTGTTCGTTAGCATTTTCCTTAAATTCCTGTAAGCACCGAAATAGCAACCTTACATATAAGGAATTTAGGAAATTCCTTACGTTTGGTGAGCATTTTCCTAAATTTGTTGCTAAATTTTTAAAATTCGTTAGCAAAGGCAAAATCGAAAACGCCTTACATGCTTTGAAATAGAAGATTTAGCAAAATGATAAAACATTCAACATCACAATTTTTATTTTTTTTCTTTTATACAAAGTTTTCTTAAGCTTAAGTTATAAATTAATATAATTTATGAAACGTGTCACCACCAAATTTCAGATAAAAAATGTATCGTACAGTTAACAGAAATTATGAATAAAATAATATAACATTGGTACCCAACATTCGAAAGCCTAAACAAGGTATATATATTATTATATATTAATATATATCATATATATATATATATATATAAATATATATATATATATATATATATATATATATATATAATATATATATATAATATATATATATATATTATATATAATATATATCTATATATATATATATAATAAAATTATTTCAAATTATTTGGAATATTCCCCCAACGTGGAAGAACCTAATAGGGAAGTAGCTATCCGGTTATCCGGCCGGATACCAGATAGTCAAAAACGGCCGGATACCGGATAGTTGCCGGATATCCGGCACATCCCTAATTTTTAACATGGCTTCCCCGAACCAACACCAGCAGAGTGGATAAAAACCATGATTTAAAAAAAAAAATTGTTTGGTGTATTTGGTTTTTATCGCCTTAAAAACAATATTTAGGGATGATAAGATGTAGACAAGGGAAGAAACCGATGAAAGTAACCAGAGAACGATACTGATTTGAAAAATTAAAGGATGAAAACACAAGAGAAGATTTCAACATCAAACTGGTTAAAAAATATGAAGAAATCTCAGGAACTATGAAACGAGCAGAGGAAGGTTGAAGACAGTTCAGAGAAAGTGTGGAGCAGGTTGAACGAGAAGTGATTGGAACAAAATGGATAAGTAGTGGAAAAAGGAAAAAGACGATTTGGTGGAATGAGGAAGTCGGAGACGTAGTAAGAGAAAAAAATAAGAAATACCATTTATGGAAGAAGACAAGGACAAGAAAACTGACAAGCTTATGTTCTGGCGATATATATATATATATATATATATATATATAATATATATATATATATATATATATAGTATATATATAATATATATATATATAGTATATATATATATATATATATATATTATATATATATATCATATATATATATTATATATATAGTAAATTATATAAATTACACCGACCGTTCTTCCCAAGTTGGGAGTATGAAACAAGAAAGTAGTAGATAGAATTAGTGATGAAAGTCGAATAAGAAAGCCAGCCTTACGCCCCCTTTATACTTTTAGTGAGAATACTGTCGCAGTCAGAAAATCCACCCAAGAGCTTCACGGAACGCGACGGAACCCTCACTATGACATCTCGTCAATGTGGGTCATCCCTTGCCAAGGTAGGCCATCAAAAAAAAAAGCAACAATACCCCACACACAAAACCGCCATTCATTCCTATTATGCACCTTTCTTCCCGCCTCTACCAAACTCACATTTCTCTCCTCTCTCTCTCTATATATATAATATATATACTATATATAATATATGATATATATAGTATAATATATATATTATATTATCAATTATATTATATAATATATATATATATATATATATATATATTATATATTATATATATTATATATATATAATATAATATATATATATAATATATATGTGTAATATATAATATATATATTATATAATATAATATATATAATATATACTATATAATATATATATATATATATATATACTATATATATATAATATATATATATTATTATAGTAATATATATATATGTAAATATATATATATATATATAGAAAAAAATGGAAATGTTTCGTAGAAGTTGAAATTTGGAAAGGGAGATTCGAGTCGGATTTCTGGAAAGAGTCGAATCGAATCAGAGAAGTTGGCATCGGCACCGGTGCTGAGTTAGCAAATATTTGTGTAATGATACAATATTTGTATCTTTATATATGTTATCTAACCCGTAGATCTCTAATATGATGGTTTCAAGATCGTGAGGGGTGTCTGGGACCCCCCGTGAATTAAACGGGAATGCATAAGAGAAGTGGAGAAAGGAGTCGATTCGGGTCAGAGAAAGAAGGAGTTGGAATCAGAGGAGTCGGAAGTTGACACGGCACGGCTGGGCTGGTGAGGTGCTGAGTTAATAAACCATCGTTTAAGTCCGGCATACTGTATCAAATTATATGTTTATAAGGTTAGAGACTCGAATACGAAGGGTTATAAAGTTTCGTAAATGGGTGCTGGGGACCCCACAAAGGGGGGGGTGTCCCTGAAGGAATGCGACGGCGTCAAAACAGAAGATGGAGGAAGGAAGAAGGAGGAAGGAGGAAGGAGGAAGGAGGAAGGATGGAGGAAAGAGTCTGAGAAGGTGTCAGAGTTGTTACCGACACCGGTGCTGGAGCCGGTGCGGTGCTGAGTTTGTAAACATTCGATTGCTATTTTATTTTATAAGTTTCATTTTCCCTTTTTTTAAAACAGAATTTCATTGCTTAAAGCTTAATTGGTAGTTACCCGAAATAAATATTCAAACTTTTTATTTAATAATATGATAAAACAATGTCGAAACTTTAAGAAGAGAAATTGTGTTTTAAAATTTAGGGTCAGAAAAGGGGGTAGACAGGAAATTATTATTTTAATACCTTGTAATTTCTTAAATTTTAATTGAAGAGTTTTTTATTCAATACACTTTCATAAAGCTTCTATTCCCCTTTCTAAATTGCATTTTGAATTTTTATTTTGTTAAGAAGTACCGAAATTGCGGATCTTTGAAAAACGGAAGATCACTGAAAATACACAAAATTGGGGGAGCGCTTCGCTGCTGATGGGGTCCCCAAATTTTCAAGGAGGTGGTTTTCTGCCAAGTTGACTTTATATACCAAGTTTCATAAAAATCGGTGACGGTCGGGTGCAGGTCATCGTCTGTTAGAGAAGCTCCATAGACTACATCCTAAAACATGCAACTCTACTGACTTTGACAAATATTTCAGGCTCATAGAAAAGGCATGAAAAAGATTCCACGCTCCTGGAGAAAATTAAGACAAATCTAAATTCAACTCACCCATATCAGAGAAGAGTTATTGGGAACTTCTGAGTTGCTGAGAGAATGGAAAAATAATTTGTTTTCAAACAACGAAACTTTCCCGTATTTAACTTCATCTCCTATTTTATGAACAGCAAAAAGTTTTTCTTCTGTTTGAACTCTTTTGTAAATCTGAGGTAAATAATAAAGAAATTACACACACAATCAAGATCTAAATATATAATTTTCTTCAATTGAAGATCTAAAAATGGAAGGGAAGATTAATTATTTAACTGTATTATTAGAAAAATTGTCAAAATTAATATTTGAATTCATAGCATATGGCAACAATTTATTTATTTCTTTATCCTCCCTTTTCTTCCCACTTGATGTAGATGTATAAGGGTACATAGTTAATAAATAGAAGAACATGACGTAAGTCGAAAGTAAAGGAAAGCACTCCCAACCCTTAAGCGAAATAACTGTATAAGAACGAGCTTGGTGCACGGTCTACCACAACCCACATCCCCCTCTATAAAAATTAACAGTTATGCAGATGACCTAACAATTACAGTCCATAGTCTCTTTATAAACAGAAGACAAAGCACACAGGCAATACTAAACCAATTCTAACAATGGCTGGTTCAACAAACAGATGAACATGGCCCTCTCCTCAAAAATCCTCTATCATTTTATTTACATCAAACAGAAGAGAGTCAAATAACACCCCAACAGTTCTCCTTTCAACAACAGACTCGCCCCTCATTAAACATCCCACCATCCCTGACTTAACTTTCAATCCACACATGCCATTCATCCCCCACAAAAATAATATTACCTCTAGAGCCAAACATAAATTGAATGCGATTGCTTTGGCTCTCACGATCTCACAAACAAACATTCAAAAACTAGGGGTCGCTCAAAGCAAAGCTTTCAAAATAAAAACAAGCTGCCTCCTCTCCAAACCCATCCACCACTTACAAACTGAAACTAAAATTCTTCCTATAGAGGCCCATCTTGACATGACAGACTGTTAATTCTATTACAAATTACTTTAACAAACCATCCCTTACACCAAACATTACAACAACCTCCTGCGTCAAGAAGGAAAAAAAGTTATACCTGCAATGTACTCTTCTAACATTTACAATATACTCCCCCCCCCACGCCCCCAGAAACTCAACTTATTAAACACATTCACACTCAACACAAAAAACGATCTCCGCATATCCAATACTCCAGGCGCGTGCCCCCGAAATATCTCCCACAGAACAAACCTTGGACCGTCAACCAGAATGATTTTGTCCCGTCTCCGTTCTGAGCACTATCCCTTCCTTCAGGATTATAATTTTGGATTCCACAACGCTCGCTCCTCCACTGTCAAAGATGCCTCTCCCTGACAAATGACGACACTAGACACATCTTACTAGACTGCTCAGACCTAACGAACATCAGACAAAACTTTGATACTCTTGTTCTGACGGATATCTGGGCTCGGCCTGCCATGGTGTCACAGTATCTATAAATGATCTGAAAGAAGGGATGAAACTCCAAATGACACAACACAGGAAATAAGAGTCGAAAGTTTCAAAGATTTTAAACAGAATACAAGTAAGAGCTATAGGAAGAT
>JABUQX010109235.1:25000-32500 GCA_015478945.1 Trachelipus rathkii
CAGAAATCAATAGAGGTGTTACATATGGCAACAAGGGATTAGTATGCTTTTTGTTTTACTGCTTTAACCTGCTTTAACTCAATGTTTTACTGCTTTAACTCACATATTTTATTAACATTACATTGCCCTTAAAGCAGTAAATCAGTAAATCAATAGAGGTGTTAATCTACCAACAAAGGGATTAGTATGCTTTTTGTTTTACACTGTTTTACAGCTTTAACTCATATGTTTTTTACTGCTTTAACTCATATGCTTTACTGCTTTAACTCATATATTTATTAAACATTATGTTTTTTATTTTGTCAAAATATTTTTTCTTTTATTTTTATAAATACTTAAACCTTCTCCAGATTTTATTTTTATTATTTTATTTTATTTTTATATTCATTATTTTATTTTTATATTTTTATTATATATTTAATTTTACTTACTTCATGCCTATTGTTATTATCATTTAAACACACACAACACACACACACACTTACCAAACTTACACTCACATACTACACACTATGACACTTAATACGCATTTACACTCGCCATAGAAACCCATCCCTATTTAAACATATCAAATAAGTTTTTTTGTATGAACATAAAGTATAATTTATTAAAACTCATTTAATGTTTTAATTAATTACGTACATTTATATTACTCCTTCAATTATAACTAAATTATTTCAAAGTTTCTTAAAACTTCTATAATAAATCATTATCTTTGAACAGAGAATTTATTATTAACTGTTAATACTTTTTGTTTATAAATTTTATAACTATCAAGTTTTAAAATAATTTTTACTAAAATTTTATGAAATTTTATTAAAAACAATATATTTTACCTACCCTACGTACCTTAAAGCAATAAATCAGTAAAATCAGTAAGTCAGCCCCTAGCGTCCCTCTACACCAAGCTAGGCCACGTTTTTCTTCTATTGACTTACTGCTTTATATCATCTTTATCCATGTAATAAGTATAAAAAATAACAAAATAGGTTCTTCTCTGCTAACATAACATGTATTTTATTAAAATCCTTCTAGATTTTATTTAAAAATAACAATTATTCACTTACATTTATATTATTCACTCAATGTTAACTAAAAATATTTCAAAGTTTTTTAAATAATTTGGAATTTCTTTTATTATTATCTATGTACATTGACAATCCATCACGAGAAAACACAACAGCGGCACTCCTTACAGATACGAAACTGAACCTCTTCCTGTAAATTGTGTTAAAATAACTACTTTAGGTCTAAATTTAGGATAATCCTTTTTTGTACCCCGGGGCAACTTTAGGCCCAAATACCAGGTCAAAAATCTATTCAAACTGACGCTCTTTCTGTAAAATGTGGTGAAATAACTACGTTATTCTAAATTTAGGCCTAAATTTAGTATAATCCTTTTTGTATCCCGGGGCTATTAAGCCTAATACCAGGTCAAAAGGTAATTCCAGTATAGACAAGAATCAATGTTATATTATTTTTTTATAAATTATATTTCAAACTGAAAACGTGCTGGATGGTAAGATCGCTTTAAGCAGGTAAGAAAGAAATGCTTTCCTTTCTTGTGATTGGATGGGAGTAATCCTTATCTCCATATGACCTCGTATGTGATTGGCCGAGAATTATTTTATCGCTTTTTGCTTTTTAGGTATGTAAAAACATGTTTTTTCATATCCTGAGCCTTACCTGGGATTGGATGAAAATTAACTTAGTTCTTTAAACTTGTATGTGAGCAGGTGTGTTTTATTATCTTTTAGACCAAACTCATTTTAAAATCATAGTCGTTTTAGCTGTTAAGGCGGTGCACAAGTTATCTGATGTGTATTAAAAAGTGTTTTATTTTTACTAAGTGTATATCATATTTATAATAAATACTTACATTGAGGAATAATTATTAATTTCACTAGAATAGATAATAATTAATTCACTATATTTAATAGTAGATCACGTGAAGCCAAAACGCAAGAGCACCCGCAGCCGCGACCCGGTGGCGGAAGCAGCCATGAACCCGCGGCGTAATATTACTACGCGCTCGCGAAAATATTTTCTTTATGATATGGAGCGTTGTATTTCAAAGTGGAATTTTGTATTTTCAAATATACCTTTTCCTATATTATGAGTCGTCCATTTTTTTCTCTAACTTGAACATTTTTAATTTTATTTATAGAAAATACCATTTTACTGGTAAGTTTCTTGAAAAACATTTAGTTTTTGAAAGAACATTTTGTTTTGTGAAAAACATTTTGTTTTTTATATCCTAAAGTTATAATTCCTTGAGGGAAATAGAAAAAATAGTCCGGATGTGACGTTGGCCATGCTCCTCTTTTGTGGTATGCCTTTAAGATCTTAATACTTTAGGAATGTAAAACAAGTTTATATGCCTTAAAGCTACACCTTCATAGGCGTAGATTTAATGTATAGAAGTTGTCCCATACATCCCTTTTCAAGGTAGGTCTTTACGGTTTTAATCTTCGTTTATGTAAAGTTATGAAAAGTTGTCTTATTCTTAAAAGCTATTACATAATTACTATAGTTACTTAGCTATATTCAGTTAAAATACACAATGCGTGTACATTGCATAATAAACTTCCCCTCCTTGGTACAAACCGTAATTTCTCTTTATGGACACTTCCAGTATTGGTGTCAATGATTATACTTCAAAATTAACATCGACGTATGTAATTCATACCTCTTCTATAATCCAGTTGTTTTGTATGCATTCCGGTAACCCTCGAGAATATTCACTTGGTGGTGTAATAAACCCTGATATACAAGGATTTTAATAAACTAATGCGGCTTGAACATATGTTATGAATATTCGTAAATATACTTGAAAGAGTACAAAATACTAATACTTAATACATGTACTGAAATGGTAGTGTGCTCAAAGATATCATCCTCTAGGATGTAAGCCCTACCACTTTAAAAATAAAACGCTCCATATTTTCGCGAACGCGTAGTAAATTACGCCGAGCGGTTCATGCGGCTGTTCCCACCCGGTCGCGCTTGCGGTGGCTCTCGCGTTTGGCTTCACGGTGATTTATCTATACGCATCCTACGTGAATCTAATTATTAATTTATTCTAGTGAAATTTAATATTATTCCTCAATGCTAAGATATATTATAATATGATAATACACTTATAAAAATAAAACACTTTTAATACAATCAGATAAATTGTGCACCGCCTTAACAGCTAAAACGACTATGATTTTAAAATGATTTGGGGTCTAAAAGATAATAAAACACCTGCTCAAATACAGTTTAAAGACATACGTTTAATTTCATCCAATCCCAGGTAAGGCTTCAGGATATGAATAAACATGTTTTCTAGACATACCTAACAAGGCAAAAGCGATAAAATAATTTCTCGGCAATACATACGAGGTCCATATGAGTAAGGATTACTCCCATCCATTACAACGAAAGGAAAGCATTCCTTCTACCTGCATTAAAGGATCCTTCCGAGTCCAGCATGTTCAGTTTAAATATATTTATAAAAATAATAATAAATTTGATTTCGTTGTCTATACTGGAATTACCTTTTGACCTGGCATTAGGCTTTAAATCAGCCCCGGGTACAAAAAAAGGATTATCCTAAAATTAGGCCTAAATTTAGGCCCTAACGTAGTTATTTCACCACATTTTTACACGAAAAGAGGTTCAGTTTTGAAATATAATTTTGACCGTGGTATTAGGCATAAATTGCCCGGGGTACCAAAAAGGGATTATCCTAAATTTAGACTTAAAGGATGTTATTTTTCAACACAATTTACAGGAAATGTCAGTTTCGTATCTGTAATGAGTGCGGGGTTGTTGTGATTTCTCGTGATGGATTGTCAATGTAGATAGAGATAATAATAAAGAAATCCAAATTATTTTAAAAAACTTGAAATATTTTTAGTTAACATTGAGCGGTAATATAATGTAAGTGAATAATTGTTATTTTTTAAAGAACTTAGAAAGATTTAAATAAAATACATGTTATGTAGCAGAGAAGAACCTATTTTGTTATTTTTATACTTATTACATACTAAAAGATGATGTAAGCAGTAGTTCAATAAGACACAACGTGGCATGCTTGGGTGTAGAGGGACGCTAGGGTTGCCTTCACTGATTCTCGATTTAAATTGCTTTTAAGGTAGGTAAATACTATGTTTTTTTTAATAAAATTTCAATAAAATTTTAGTAAAAATCATTTTAAAACTTGATAGTTATCAAATTTATAAACAAATTAATTAACAGTTAATAATAAAATCTTTGTGCAAAGATAATGATTGATTTATTATAGAAGTTTTAAGAACTTGAAATAATTTTAGTTATATATGAATGAGTGATATAAATGTACGTATTTAATTAAAACATAAAATTTTTTAAATAAATTATACGTTATGTTCATACAAAGACTTATTTTTATGTTTAAATAGGGTGGGTCTATGGGCGAGTGTAGTGTGTATTAGTGTCATAGTGTGTATGTATGTGAGTGTAGGTGTAAGTGTCTGTGATGTGTGTTCATGATAACAACAATAGGCATGAAGTAATAACACTAAGTATTTATATAAATAATAAAAGTAAATAATAATAATAAAATAAAAATAAAGTAATAAAAATATAGATAAAAATATTTAAAAATTAATAATAAAAATAAATAAAAGTATTAAAACAAAATAATAAAACATATGTTAATAAATATATAGTTAAAGCCAGTAAGCATATGGAGGTTAAGCAGTAAATCATATGCGAGGTTAAAGGCATGTAAAGAAGTAATCAGAAAGCATACGAATCCCCTTTGTTGGTAGGTAACACCTCATTGATTTACTGTTTACTGCTTTAAGGTATTTAATGTTAATAAATATGTGAGTTAAGGCAGTAAAACTATGGTTTCTTAGTCAGTAAGCGTAAGAACAAAGCAATGAAATCCTTGTTGATAATGTACGACCTCTATTGATTTAGCTGATATTACTGCTTTAAGGTATAGTAAGGTTAAAAATAATATGAGTTAAAGCAGTAAACATATGACGTTAAAGCAGTAAAGCAGTAACAGAAGATACTAATCCTTGTTGGTGTTATGGTAACACCTCTATTATTTACGATTACTGCTAGTATGTAATGTTATAATATATGCAGTTAGAAGCAGTAAAACATGATGAGTTAAAGCAGTAAAGCGTAAAACAAAAGCATACTATACCCTTAGGTGTTAGGTAACACTTCTATTGAATTATTACTATTTACTGCTTAAGGTATGTAATGTTAATAAATATGTGAGTTTAAAGCAGTAAAACATATGAGTTAAACAGTAAAACAGTAAAACCAAGCATACTAATCCCTTGGTGTTGGTACTACTCTATTGATTTCCCTACTGATTTTACTGGCTTAGGTATGTATGTTAGATAATATGTGAGTTAAGCATTAAAACATTAATGAGTTAAAGCATGCTAAAACAGTATAAACACAAAGCATACTGATCCATCTGTTGCTGTTAACGATCTCTATATGATTTAACTGATTTCCTGCTTTAAGGTCTGTAAAAGTATATGTTTTTAATAACAAAGATCTCATTTTTGAGGTTCCAAAAACTCATGACGTAATAGTATATTTGAAAAGATCATTTTTTGAATAGTTTACAGTTGATCTCACAACTAGTGAAATATGGTGTTTGTAAATATATAATTAGTCTGTATGGAGTTACAGTTTTTAGAGACGTCGCGTATAAAAAATGTTTTTAATAAAGAAATTTTAAGTATGAAATAGAAATTGAATGAATTCCTAAGTATAAACTTGTAAAGTAAACACTAGTAGTGTAATTATTAGTATAATATAATAACTAGTTCTACTATTATTATATAGATATATAATATAGTAGTATGATATACTAAGTATCATACAGATAGTATGATGTTATGGTATGTCTTAATAGACTATTAAGTATACCGTAGTATATATATATGGTAATATATATATATATGAATGACATAGTATATATATTTTATATATTATTATATATGAAATATATTATTACGTTATATATATATATTATAGTATATACATTTACTATATATATATATATATATCTATCATAATACTATACTATTAGTACTAAATATATATACTATTGATATATATATAGCTAATATATAAGTTTTAGTATATATACTTTGTTTCGTTCGATGGATATATTGTGCCTGCGGGCACCGCGCTGGCGGGAACGCGTAAATTTTTCGGCGCCTTGCGGGCGCCAAGTGGCGGCGCGGGAACGCGGTGGCGGGAACGCGGCGGGTCGCACCTAGGGGTGCGGGGTTGGTTGTCCTTTGCGCGGAGGGCTGCAGCTGCGCATTCTGGTGTCCGCTTTATGACCTATGGGGAGGACTGAATATTAGCTCTGTTCTAATGATGTGGGGTAGAAAAGGGCTAGAAAAGGTATCAGAAAATGCCATCAAATGATGAGTCATCAAAGGATGAACATCAAAGCTGAGTCTCATGTTGAGAAAACAAATTGACATCAAAGTTTGAGGAATCAAATATCGTAGTGTGTGAGTGTAGTGTAGTGTATCTGTGTGTGTTGTGAGTGTAGTGCTTTAAGTTTATAGGTGTGTATGTAAGTGTAAGTGTTATGGTGAGATGTAGAGTGTAATTGTCTAGGTGATGTGTAAGTGTATAGTGGGGCTAACTGTAATGTGTCTATAGAGGGTGTCTTGTTATAAGTGTTGATGTAAGTGTGACGTGTAGAGTGTCACAGTGTGTATGTATAGTGAGTGGTCAAGTGAAGTGTGTATAAGGGTCATCGAGTGGTAATATGTTTATAATGACATAGTGGTTGTAAGTAATATATATATATTGCGACTATGATACTACGTATAGTTATATTAAGTATGATACTGGCAGTATACCACTAGGTATATGTTACGAAAATAGGTATAATATATAGCACCTAGTATATATTATAATATATAGATATATTACGCGCAGTAATATGCTAGTATTATATGATGTATAGAGGGGCGGTATAAGTTGTTGAACAAAGACTAACTCGATGTGATAAGCATCCCATAGCAAACTTGTCAATATACCCAAATCGTATTCGCTCATACCTAATAACCTAGGGGTAGACACTCATCGGATAGGGCTATTCCTAGGCTCCAGGGGGATGCCAGGAAAAGCTTGAAAAACATAAGTGCCTGTCCGAGTTGGAGCGACTATGTGGCAACTTGTCTCCGAGCTGCAGCGGAGTTTATCACTATTGGCACGTCTATGTGGCATCTCGACTAATATGCCACTCATTGGCACTGCTATTGGCACTCACTTGGCACTCACTGGCCAAAACATCACTGGCATCCATGAGGAATACCTGCGGTCATAGTACCAGAACACTTAAATAGACAGCTCTAGTGGATACTGAGAGGCCTTACGGTGATTGGGACAGCGCCATCAGAAATGTATTGCACCGATCAAAATAGTACTGCATACCATATATATCAGGTGATACATCAAAGATGAGCATCA
>JABUQX010109236.1:0-20360 GCA_015478945.1 Trachelipus rathkii
TACTTTACAACATTCTACTTTAGATCTATACCTCTTATTCCAGACCATAGTCTCATTACTATACATTAACACAGGTAACAACATACCCTCATGTGTAAGACCCTAGCGCACTCTTTAGAGTCCTTTCACATCCATAACGATTTAATTGCCAGCCACCTTCCGACATTCCACAACTTTCCTACTACCTCTAGATCTTCTGTTCCTTTTCATCAGCATATATACAAAATATTTAAACTCAGACACTTGTTCCAGCAGTTCACCATCTAACATAACTTCACACCTTATCTGTCCTCACTCACAACCATAACCTTACTCTCATCTACGTTTACTTTCAAACCTTCCTTTACACCTTTGTAATCTCTCTGCCAGTAACCGAAACTCTTCAGATTCCTGCAAAACAAATCATTCGCATATGATAGGTAGGGCGATATCACTCTTCCAGCGACAACCAGAGATTATATATATATATATATATATATATATATATATATATATATATATATATATATATATATATATATATATATATATATATATATATATATATATATATATATATATATATATATATATATATATATATATATGGTGAAACTAAGTAAAAGTACCCGCATAATATCCATAAAATAAAGATAGGTACAGAAAACTAATACATATATAGAATCAGCCTTGTATGAAATTTGTATGGAGAAAATGATTTTCTTTTAATATATATATATATATATATATATATATATAATATAATAATAATAATAATAATAATATGTATATGTAATATATGTAATAATAATGTACATATATATACATATGCAGTTATGATATATAATAATAGGCTTTTAATAATATAATTTTTAATAAAATATAATAATAATAATATATATATATAATAATAATAATAATAATAATAATAATAATAATAATATATATATATATATATAATATAATATATAATAATAATAATATATATAATATAATAATAATATAAATGCTAACAATAATATAATAATAATAATAATAATATAATATTGTAATAATAATAATAATAATAATAATATAATATAATAATAATAATAATAATATAATAATATATATAATAATAATATATATAATAATAATATATAATAATAATAATAATATATATATATATATATAATAATAATATATATTTATATGTATATATATATATATATATAATAATAATAATAATAACTAATATATATATATATATATATATATATATATATATATATATCTATATATATTTATATATATATATATATATATATATACATATATATATATATATATATATATATATATATATATATATATATATATATATATATATATATATATATATATATATATATATACTAATACTAACTCCTCTATATATATATCAAAACAACAAAGGTACATCAAAAATAATAACATATATGGAATCAGCGTATGAAATTTGTATAAAAAAGGAATATTTTTTCTTTTTTATATTTATAGCATATTTGGAATCAGCGTATGACATCTTTTTGTCGCAAAGTTTGTGAAATTGAACTATTAAATAGGAGAAATAAAATTGGTGGTTTAAATAATTTTTTTTTAACTAAAAGAATACCCCCCGGGTAAACTGCAAAGATGCAAAGAGTCGGGGTCTCTCGGCTTCCTGGGGGACGACTGGGGAATTTGTCCCCCCCTCTGTCCCACCGTCGGCTCGAGCCCGTAAAAAAAGAAAAAAAATTTCATAAGCTGATTCCAAATATGTTCAGTATAAAAAAAAAGAAAATAAAAATTTTTCCTTTTTTTCCTACAAATTTCATACGCTGATTCCATATATATGTTATTATTTTTTTTTGTACCTATCGTAGTTTTGGATATATATATATATATATATATATATATATATATATATATATATATATATATATATATATATATATATATATATATATATATATATATATATATATATATATATAAATATATATATATATATATATATATATATATATTTATAGATATATTTACTTGTACCTATCTTAGTTTTCGAGATATCATGCGGGTACTTTCTTTAGTTTTTAGCCCTATATATATATAAATATATATATATATATATATATATATATATATATATATATATATATATATATATATATATATATTTTGTATATATATATATATATATATATATATATATATCCAACTCTATGTAAAAATCAAATGATAGGATAAAAAAGTAAAAGGAAAAGTTGCCGTTGATTGGCTCTTACCAGATAAAGTTGGACCTTTAAGAACTCATCAGATTCAAGGATTTTGGCGATTTAACTTAGCAATAAATGCACGAATGAACATTTAAAATGCTCTGATCAATAGGTCTGCTCAAACTTCTTCACAAGTGTTAACAAAACTACTGAAGAACCCATAAACTTTGACATAGGCACTTTGTTCATTGCTATTAGAGACACCATTTTAAAAGCTTTCAATGTTGGTGCAGCTTGCATACAGTGCTACTATATTATATATATATATATATATATATATATATATATATATATATTTATATATATATATATATATATATATATATATATATATATATATATATATATATATATATATATATATATATTTATATATATATATATATATATATATACTTTATATATATATATATATAAACATATATATATATATATATATATATAATAATTCTCATAAGAAATAAATATATGTATATATATATTTATATATATTTATTTATTTATTTGTTAATTATTTATGTATATATATATATATATATATATATATATATATATATATATATATATATATATATATATATATATATATATATATATATATATATATATATATATATATATATATATATATATATATATATATATATATAGAGAGAGAGAGAGAGAGAGAGAGAGAGAGATGTTAGAGACAAAATATTAATGATGACAATTTGATAGAATGTTACAATGTATCGTAACACGTTTCTTTCCTGCATTGTGCAGAATGGTTCGTCCAGTATTTCATTTTATGCCACGCTAAAACGAAGATATTTTAAAGCTTATTTGCAACCTTTGAGATGAAATATTTATATTGATATTATACGTTATGAACTAAGTCTTTTCTATACCACATGTGACATATCTATAGGTTGCACAATGAGATAAATTTTATCTACGAACTTATTTTGAGGCATTATAGACTTCTAATGATCTGAGACAAAGTTAACATATCAGAGAACATTTTCAATCTACCTATTCAAAGTAAGAAATTAAAAACAAGAGAAATGCATAGATATAATATTTAATGATAAAGTATTGTTAGATCATATTTTCATAATCTTGCACTGACGGTACCTAATTAGAAACACATTTTTCTTTTTATTTCATTGCTAATGACATTATAGGCATCAGCTTCTATGAAGTCCACTTTTATACAACAGGGATCTTAAAAAGTTGATAGTTCCTTGGTTTTCTTAGTGAAAAAGAATTATGCATTGATCTTTAAAAGAAAGTAAAAAATAAATATATTCTTGATCACAAGATAGATTGATAAAGATGCAATACAAATTTTAAATCTGATCTCTAATTTTTACTTCCAAAACAATTAAGAATATCATGGCCTCTTCAGCTTTACATTTCATATAACATTTACATTTGGAGATAACAGATAACTATATGTCAACATGTCCTACACAAAAATGTGTGAAGCTGTTTATTTTACTCCTTTCTCAGGCTGTTTATTTTCAATTCCTTCTTATGCATGGTTATATTAGGGGATCATTTATAGGACAACATTTGAAGATGATACTATTAATTTTATCAACGGAAAATATTCAAACCACAGGTCTCAAGCATTCTGAATTGCTTGAGTAGAAATCTGAAAATTTGGTTTAGAAAACCAATGCACAATCAATTAACCTATATTGAAACTATGGAAGTCCTTCAATATATTATTTAAGAAAAAAGAACTAGGGATGTAATCTTGACGGAATTGACATTAAAGATATATATATAATATGTACTATATATATACTAATATAGTATATTATATATAATATAATATATATAATATATTATATATATCTTTAGGTCATACCTGATATATATATATATATATATATGATAACGGTCATAGATTAATACGCATAAAAAATATTTTGAATTTTATATTAAATAATTACGCCATATAAAATATAATACATATTATATAATAATATATAATATATGCTAAATTTATAATATATATATATTATATATATATTAAGTATTATATATAATATATTACAGTGGCGTATTTAGGGGCGGCCAGGGGGGCCTAGTGGCAAGCTAATTTATTAGACATCTAAAAATTATAAACCTCAAAATATCATTTAATAATTATAAAGTGCAGAAGGGTTAAATTACTTTTATATAATTCGTCGTCGCAGTCAAGAACAAATCTCGAAAGTTTTTAGATTAAAACTAAACTTGAAGAAATCTAAGAAAAATGCATCATATACGCCACATTCTATTACCTTACCAACCATAGACTTTAATAAGATACGGATCTCTAATTTTTATAAGATTTTTTGGATGCTAAACTATCAGCTTAGGTAGAGAGGTTTTAATCATAAAGAGAAAATTATCCCTCTTTCCCTGGCAAATGATGTCAATACACAACAGGTTGTAATGTACCATATGAGAAGATAAAAATTTATTGATGTAACATTATCATTTTTTGATCTCGAAATCACAATTGAAGATTTAGTAAAAGACAGAATGGGATTTATGGAAGTTTAAATGGCAATCACAGGCACAGATGTCCAAAAACAGCAATAGACGGACTAAGTTTTCTTGTTCGCAGTCACAATTTTCCAAAATATTTACATTTTGTTGTAAATACTGGCAATTTTACTGCTACAGTAAGAACGAAGCCTTTTCAACATTAAGACTTTTTTTGCCAAAACTACTTGAGAAATATTATTGGAGATAAAAGACTTACTTGATTTGCCCTCCTCTACATACATTGAAATGTTGAAATAAAAACTGAAGATATTTATCTCGGACTTTTGCTCACTCTCATGGCCCGAGCGATTAAATTTAATAATTAGGTAAAGCGTGAATTGTTAGTATTTATAATCAAATTATTTCTCCATTTTTTCCGTTAGAAAATTTTATATTTGTCGGCATCCACTTTAATATAAATATTATATATAGTATATATAAACTATATATAATATATATATTAAGTGAGTATCAATATATATAGGTAAGTATTACATATTTATTTATAGTATAGTTAATCTAATAAAATATCTATATATACTTGTAAATAATTTAATAGTTATATAATAATAAATTGAGACTATTTTTTTGTTTGGCCCCCACCGAAAAAAATTTCTGACTACGATTCTGTTATTATAATATATATATATTGTATTCTATATTTTATATATTTTAATAATATAAATATATTATATACGTTTATATATATACAGTTATATATATTATATATATATATATATATAGTATATATATAATATATATATATCATATATATATATGGTCAATATATATATTCATTTTAACCATACTATGTGCCGTATTTTGTTATGTAATTATTAATATTATTTCAAGGATACTTAAATTATAATTTGTCAAAATATGTCATTTATCCATATGAACGCGTAAAACGTTATAATTATTTATTATGATCCAATTACATAACTGGGTTACATCACAGTACATCATAGACAACAAATAGAAAACTAGTACTTCAATAGTATACTATATATATATATATTATATATTTATATATATTTATATATATTATATATTATATATACTACAAATATAATATATAAAACTCAGAGAATACGTACTTGCATAGTTAAAGCTACATTATAGAATAGTAATCCATTTGCAACAGTACATCATAGAAATACTATACTTCATTGTAAAGTACATCACAGGTATAGTACATCTTGTGATATTTCTACGTTCATCATTAGAAAAGGTTTTGTTACGCGATGTGATGGAAGTTCTATTATATATATAGGCTATATATATATTAATATATATATATATAACTTGTTTAAAATATATATATATATCTATAATATATATATATTATATTTATATAATAATAATATATTCCTATATATAGATATATATATATATATATCATATATATATATATATATATATATAATATACTGTTCTGAGCTGGAACTGGATGCGAACAGAAATCAATATTGGCTGGAGGCGAAAATTCGGAATCCAATATATATAATATATATATATATATATATATATATTATATATATATATATATATATATAATATATATATAATATATATCAAATATATATTGATATATATATTATATTATAATATATATATATATATTTATATATAATTATTACACTGTAAAAATAAAAGGTTTCAATGATACGAAGTCGAAGTTGAATCTGAAATTATTAAACGTCTTTGGGATTCGAGCCGACGTTTTTGCGAAGGGAGAATGATCAATCACTGCCAAGATGGTTTGCTATATATATATATATATATATATATATAATATATATATATATATATATATATATATATATATATATTATATTATATATATATAATATATATTATATATATATCACAAACCCATCGTTTAATAATGATTAATTATTTATTTATCATTCCTCTTTCGCAATAAAACGTCGGATCGTGACCGGCCGAGACAGCTTGGGGACAATAACAGACTTCCAGGTTCTGATGGCAATGTTAATTTTACCGAAAGAAATACTGGTAATAGATGGTGAATAATATATATATAATATCTATATATATATATATATATATTATATAACATAATATATATATAATATATATAAATATTATAATGATATATGATATATATATATATTATATATATATATATATATATATATAATAATATATATATAATGATATTATATAGTATATATATATATAACATATATTCTATAATTAAAGTAAAGAGAGGTGTGGCTGTTGTAAATCTTAACTTAAACTTAGTAAATTTAAAACTTAAACATTATATAATAATAATCATATATATATACTAGTATATAAAATATATAATACTTATATATTTATAATATAATATATATATTATATAAGGTATAATATATAATAATTTATATTATTACTATATATATATATATATATATATACTATAATAATATATATATACTATATATATATATATCTTATATATATATATATTATATATATATTATATATTATATATATAATACTATATAATATATAATATATATACGTATATATAAATATATAATATAACTGATATATTATATATATATATATATATATATAGTATTATATTATATATACGTATTAGTAACTGAGTGGGTTTTTCTCTTATAAAATAGAGCTACCATCTTCTAAGTCTCAATCAACTGAGCGGTACTACAGATATTAAATTTATTAAAAACAGAAAAGAACTACAATGAAGAAGGAAGGAAAAGTTTGTTAAAATGGCGGAAGGGTGCGACTTCATTTCATCCCTATGGATAGTATAGAAAGCAACTGTGGGTTTTACTGTTTAAAAGTGGATATTTTTTAGAGATAAGTTAGGGCACTATTATTATTGTTTGTAGATACGAGTTGTGAGAAGACTGTTTTTTTAAAGAACGTAAATTAAGATTAAAAGCTCTAGAAACAGATCGAGAGTTCAGCGAATTTCGAGGTTAACCTGACGAACCTACAACTAATCTAAAAAAAAAGGGAGGTAGTAACTTTGCACTCTGTGTCTCGGCCGGGGTTACTGAATTGATAGTTGAAGATTTTACTGCTTACGCGGTGGGAAGGGGCAGCTGAGTGGTCGCGCTCTTTCCCGAAGGGGCGTTGGTTGGGGATAGAGGGAGGATTTCCTGTTTCGGGCAGAAAAAATGATGTACAGGAACAACTTGGATAGGTTATGGCACATGGTATTACAAAGTGCAATATTCATGCTGTGATAAGTTTCATTTTAATGTATTTTCAGTACCTTTTTTTTATGTGTATTGCTATTTCTTTTATTGGCGGCGTGTTTGTAATGTAAAATAATTAAGTAAAGGACGAACTGATCGTAAACATTTGTGACTTAATTCCATGAATTATTTAAATGGAAATCGAATGATTTGAGGGCTAATTTACGGATTGGTATTGAAAGATTTGATGAATGAAATTTTATACATGAAAACCTGTCTTAAAGTACAATTAATGTATAGGATGTGTTTGTCCGGCATTTTAAAAATGAATCAGATTATTCTTGAAACTAAAATAGTAACAATTCCAGCGCCAGCTTTTTTAAAAACTTATTTTTACCGAAGAGAAACTTTTTTATCTGAGAATTATCGGAACCTGTTTACTCGATGAGGAGTACTGGTGGCCACGTGATCAGGGCTTCGGGGGGTTATGAACCTGCTTTGGCACGCGCTTTTTATGAAAATTGGAGGAAGAGTAAGTAGTGTTCTTTTCTAGAGATTGGACTTCCAATCTCTAAAGGGGGAGTTTGTGTAAATGAGTGGGTTTTTTAATAATAAATGCTATAACCAACTAAGTATCAAAAGAATTTTGTTGAACGAAAGAAAGAAATTTAAAAGCAAGGAAATGTAGACTTAAACAGCCACAGAAGCATGGGAAGGAAGAGAAAGTTTGTTTAAAATAGGCGGAAGGGTGGCGACTCTGATTTTTAAAAACGAATTTTAGTTAACAGAGAGCCTGAGAGTTACTTTTAAAAGTGTTAATTTTAGAAAGTTTTGCTGATTTTAAATTGCTGTAGGGGGAGCTAGGACAATATCTAAAACGATAAATAAGAATAAAGTTCAAAGAACAGATCGAGTTAAGGAATTTCGAACTTTAACGACGAACAACTACACGGGAGGGAGATAAAACGTTTTGCTTGGTTGTCTCGGCGTCGGGGTTACTGAATTGATCAAGTGAGAGGGAGATTACTGCTTTACCGGGGGCAAAGCTGAGTGGTCCGCGGTCTTCCCCAGGGCGTTTTGGTTGGCCGATGGGAGATGTTAATCTGTTATTCCGCCAGAAAAAGGGGAACAAACTTGGAGTAGTCTTATAGTTTTATAAGCCCTTACAAAGTGCAATATTTATTTGCTGTGATAAGTTATTCATTTTTTATGTAAATTTTTCATACATTTTTTTTTCTTATGGATATAAATATGCGTATTTTTATTGGCGTGTTTGTAATGTAAAATAATTAAGTAAGGAACTGATCAAAAATTATTTGACTATTAAATATATTTATGGAATCGATTGAATTCACTATTTCGGAAGAGAGAAAGAATATTTAATCGAAATAGAATCTTAAAGGCTGAACTTGTTTAAGTAATAATTGTATAATTGTTTGTTCGGCTATATTTTAAAAATGATAGTTACTATAATAAAGTTAAAATATTTCATTAGTTTTTTAAACCTTTTTTTTACGAAAGAGAACTTTTTTATTGAATGCGATGAGCTGGTGGCACGTAAGAGTCTTCTAAAGAAGTACTGTAGTACTTTTTTAGTTTTTTGAAAAGTTTAAACCTCAAAGGTAGTGTTCTTTTCTAGGAAGGAAACTTCCAATCTCTAAAGGGGGAGTTGTGTAACTGAGTGGGTTTTTTATAAATAATAAAGCATAAACCAACTAAGTATCAAAAGAATTGAGTTGACGAAAGAAGAAATTTAAAAACAGAAAGTAGATTAACAGCACAGAACACGGAAGGAAGGAAAAGTTTGTTAAAATGGCGGAAGGGTGCGACTTGATTTTAAAACGAATTTAGTTAAAGAAGGCTGAGAGTTACTTTTAAAAGTGTTAATTTTAGAAAGTTATGGTGATTTTAAATTGTTGTAGATACGAGTGTGAGAACTGTTTTAAGAACGTAAATAAGAATTAAAGTTAGAAACAGATCGAGTTCAGGAATTTCGACTTTAACGACGAACAACTAACGGGAGGGAGTAACGTTTGCTTGGGTGTCTCGGCCGGGGTTACTGAATTGATAGTGAAAGATTACTGCTTACCGGTGGGGCAAGCTGAGTGGCGCCTCTTTTCCCGAAGGGCGTTGGTTGGAGAGGGAGATGTTCCTGTTCCGCAGAAAAAATGATTACAGGAACAACTTGGATAGTTTATAGTAAGACAAAGTGCAATATTCATGCTGTGATAAGTTTCATTTTAATGTATTTTCAGTTACCTTTTTTTATGTGTATTGCTATTTCTTTTATTGGCGTGTTTGTAATGTAAAATAATTAAGTAAAGAACTGATGAAACCATTTTTTGACTTATTAATGATTCGATGGGAAACATTGCTTTTCTTCTATTCGGATTTATTGTATTATTAGAATTTAATGAAATGAATATCTAAATGAACCTGTTTTTAAGTTTAAATTGAATGTATATTTGTTGTCGCATTTTTCATTAAAAATGATAGTTATATATCCACTCAGAAGGTTAGCAAAAACAGAGCGTTTATTAAACCTTTTTTTTTAACCTGAAATATTTTTTTAATTGAAATACGAGTAAAGAATATATATATAATAATATATAGTACTATATAATATATACTATATATATCAGTATATAGTATATATTATATTATATTATTATCTATATTATCTATATATATATATAGTATATATATATATAGTTATATATATTATATATTATGATATATATATATATATATATTATATATATATATAATATAATATATATATAATATTTTTTATTAGATATATATTCTATAAAATAAAGCATAAACTATATATAAAATGATATATAATATTATAATATATATATATATATTATATATATATTATTATATTATATATATATAGTTATATATAATATTAGGGGGGGGGGCCATGGGGGCCAGTGGCCCCCGCCCCGAATTTCTAGACCTAAAAATTTTATAGTAAGCATATCCGTTATTCTATGGTATCTTCTATCTATCTATTAATTCTTAAATGCGTCAAAGGAGATTTTTACTCTCCATCAGCGGATTCGAACAATTGACCTCCGCGTCGAGGCAGATGTTATCAGTACGCGCGGATGCTCTAAGCCACTAGGCCATCCACGTCCCCCAAACAAGACAGCCTCTCACCTACGTAGTATTTATATTTATTCAACTAATTATCTTATCTATCTCGTCTATCAATCTAACAAAGCTACCTCAATGTAGCTATAAATCTAACTTTTCTATCTATACTAACTATCAAATATAAAAGTGTCGGATTTATATCTAGTAATCTATCTATCTTCATATCTATTCATATCTATATCTATACTATCTAACTAGCATCGAACTAAGAACTATACTTTTTATCCTACTATATTTACTACTAATTACTATATTTACTTCATCTAATTTACTGTATTTAATCATATATATATAGTCGACATGAGTTGTGATGAATCACATAAAGGCTGAAACCTCGCTTATCTTTTTTGTGTAAATATAGTACGTATGCATACTAGTTTAGATATAAAATATTAATACTATTAGACATATTAACCACTTTATTGAGAGGGGCATGATATCTATATGATTTATGTATACTACATCTAATACTTACTATATATATTATATATACCGTAATATGAAGTAGTAGTCAACCAAATATACTTGACCTAGATACATTCACTCTATTTATTTTACTATTATATCTTTCGGAGCATAAAAAGTTCTCTCGGTAAAACAAACACTTTTAGTATAAAAAAACCTCTGGAAGTATACTTATATGTGTATACTATATTTAAGAAAATCCTGCAAATATACATATTAAACATGTTTATCAATTATTTAACTTAATTATTTTATATTAAATTCTACAATAGATCCGGAATGAAGGTAAATCAATGCCAGATTTCCATATAATCATTTAAAAGTCAAAAATGTTCGATAGTTCTTTACTTAATTACTTTAATTTACACTTACAAACACGCCATATAAAAGATAATAGCAATACCTAAAAAAGGGTTAACATAAAATACATTACAATAGGAACTATCAACAAGGCAAATATATGCTAATTGTCTGAACTAACCATCCGAAGTTAGTTCTGGAAATCTTTTCTGGCGGAATACAGGAACATATCCTCTCCAATCACGACCTTCGGGAAAAGGAGGACGCCACTTAGTATTGCACACGGTAGATATTCATTTCACTATCAATTATCATGTGACTCCCGGCGTAGACACACAGATACGTATCCATACGTAGTATGTTCGTGTTAAAGTCGAAATCCTTGAAACTCGACTTGATTTCTAACTTTAATATCTTATTTACGTTCTTAAAACATTTTCACACTCGTATTTAAAACAGATTATTAATAATAAATCTGACAATAATTTCCTAAATATATAACAACTTTTAAAAGTAACTCTCACCTATCTATTAAATAAATCGTTTTAAAAATGCAAGTCGACCCTTTATCACGCATTTATAACATAACTTTTCCTTGCCTTCCGTGTTCACTGTGCTGTTATTCTACTTTCTGTTTTTTAAATTTCTTCTTGTCAGACTCATCTTTGATACTTGTTGATTATGCTTTATTTTTGATAAAAAACACTCATACACAAACTCCCCTTAGAGATTGGAAGTCCAATTCTAGAAAAGAACAACTTATCTTCCATACAGATTTCATAGAAAAGCGTATTCCATAAGAGTTCAACAACCCCGAAGCTACGTGCCACAGTCTTACGATTCAATTAAAAAAAGTTATCTCTTGGTTAAAATAAAATGGGTTTAAATAAACTTCTCGAGAGTGGCATTTTTCTCAACTTATATATAGTAACTATCATTTTTAAAGATGTCCGACAACAAATACATTAATTTACTAACGGTTCTCATTTAATAATGATTCATTTCAATTAATTTCTTCAATATCCGAAATAGTAGATCTCAATCGACTAATACATTATAAAGCAAAGTTACGATCAGTTTCTTTACTTAATTATTTACATTACAAACAACGCCCAATAAAGAAATAGCAATACACATAAAAAGGTAATAGCTGTAATTCCTAAATCAAATCGTAAGTAATCTGTGAAGCACTTTATTTTTTTAAGTGGCATTACGAGTCAAAATTTTCATGTTCCTGTAATCATTTATTCTGCGAACAGGACACCCCTCTCAGACGCATACGCCCTCGGGAAACGAGGGCCACTCAGCTGACCCCAGGTAAAGCAGTAATCTTTCATATATCAATCAGTAACGGCTTGAGAAATCTTCAAGCAAACGTTACATCCTCCCAGCTTAAGTTGTTCGTCGTTAAAGTCGAAATTCCTGAACTCGATATCTTTTTCTAACTTTATTTATTTAAAAATTTACTTCTTAAAACATTCTCACACGCGTATCTGGAATTAAGATGACAAAAACTTTCAAATAGTAACACTTTTAAAAGTTCTATATTTTTTATAACTCGGCTAACTTTAAATATCAAGTCGCACCCTATCCGATCCATTATTAACGAAACTTATTTCCTTCCTTCGTGTTCTGTGCTGAGTTAATACTTTGTTTTTAAATTTCTTTTCGTCAACTCAATCCTTTTGGATACTAGTTGTTTATGCCTTAATTTTTATAAAAACCCCCAGTTACACAACTCCCTCTTTAGAGATTGGAAGTCCAATCTCTAGAAAAGAACACTACTTACTCTTCCTCCAATTTTCATAAAAAGCCGTTCCAAAGCAGTTCACAACCCCCCGAAGCCCTACGTGCCACCAGTCTTATCGATTCAATAAAAAAGTTCTCTTCGGTAAAAAAAAGGTTTAAAAACTGCTCTGGAATTTTCTAACTTTATTATAGTAACTATCATTTTTAAAATGCCGACAACAATATACATTAATTTACTTAAACAGGTTCATTTAATATTCATTTCATTAAATTCTTTACAATAAATCCGAAATAGTGAACTACTATTTTCCATAAATACATTTAATAGCTATCTGTAACCTATCAGTTTCTTTTGACTTAATTATTTTACATTACAAACACGCCAAATAAAGAAGATAGCAATACACTAAAAAAAGCGTCTGAAAATAATTAAACAATTGAAACTTATCACGGCATGCATATTGCACTTTGCTTCCTATAAACATTCCAGTTGTGCCTGTATCTTTTTTCTGAGGAACAAGGAAACATCTCCCTCTCCAAAACGCCCTTGGGAAAATAGGGCGCCTCAGCTAGCCCCCCGTAAGCATATCTCACGTATCAATTCAGTAACGCCCGCGAGACACCAGGCAGACGTACTTCCTCCCTTATTGTTTGTCCGTTAAAGTCGAAATTCCTGAATGATCTGTTTCCTAATTTAATTCTTATGTTAACGTTCTTAAACAGTATACACTCGTATTACAACAATGTTAAAATCACCTACCTTCTAAAAGTTTAACACTATTTACAAAGTAACTCTCAGTCCTTCAGCTATTTAACTAAATTCCGTTTTAAATCACAGTCGAGGAGCACCTTCCGCCATTTTAAGCAAACTTTTTCCTTACTTCCGTGTTCTGATGCAGTTTAATAAGCTACTTGCTTGCTTTTATTTTAAAAAATAATCTTGATCTTTCGTCAACAGGTCAATTCTTTTGATCACACTTAGCTTGTTTAATAGCTTTATTATTTTAAAAACCCACTCAGTTACCATATATCACGTTATAATATATAATAATATTTATATTATTATAATATATATATAATATAATAATAATATTTATAGTAGAATAATATATATAGTATATAATATGTTATATATAATACTATACACTATATACTATATATATATATATTAATATATATATATATATATATATATATAATATATATAATTATATTTATAATATTAGTTATATATATATATATAATATATATATATATATATATTATATAAAATATAGATATATATTATATACATTTTATTTATTTATTCAAAAAAATATATATATATAATGTTAAGTAATAATATAATATACTATATATATATAATATATATATATATAATATAATATTATATAATATTATAATTAATATATAATAAATAAAAGTATTATAATAGTATTTATTTATAAGAAAGTATATTCTTAAAAAAATACTATAAAATCGTTTGAGATATAATATAATTAAATATAATGTATGATATTCTGACTATAATATATATTATGGGTAATATAATATATATATATTATATGACTATATATGAATAATAGAATATATTAAGTTCATACCAATCTTATTACAGTATTTCAATTCGTGAAAAATCCTCAACCAAATCTTGCAGCATTCAGCCCGGAAGTGTATTGTCCCAAGTGTCTTCGATGTCACGAGGTCTCGATCCGACGTTTATTGCGAAGAGAAGGGAGTGTAAATAGCCAATAATAATTAATCATAGTTAACAACGATGGGTTGTTAAATATTATATAACATATAGATATATATAAAGATATAATAACTTATATATATTAATATATAAATATATATATATTATATATATATATACGAAATAACTTATTAATTATATACGAATTTTAGACAAATCCATCGTTGCATATTACTCTTCTCCTTCGCACAAACGTCGGCTCGAATCCCAAGAGGTAAATAATTTCGAGATTCAAACTGTCGACTTCCTATCATTGAACGTTTTATTTTAGCCAAGTAATATATATATATATAATATATTATATATATATTAATAATAATATATATATAATATATAATATAAAAATATATTACATACTATGAGAGGGTATATATATATATATAAGTATATATATATATGATATATATATAATATATATTATATATCGATTCAGAATTCGCCTCCAGCCAATCTTATTTCTGGCACCGTTCCAGCTCAGCAAACAGTATACTATAATATATATATATATATAATAAATATAGTCTTATGTATATATATATATAATATAGTATATATATATATACTATATATATATACCTATATCAATTTATATATAATATATTATTATGTTTATATATAGGAAAATAAACCTAACGATAATATATTTAGAATTTTTCATCGGATAAAACCATAACTTATCTAAAATATGAAGTAAGAACTAATACAAGATGTACTATTACCGAGTACTTACTGAGTAATTAATCTAGAATGTTATATTTTGAATGGAATTCATAATGTATTGTACTATGCGTACAACTATGAATTATACTATATATATATATAATTATATATATATATATGATATATGATATGATATGAAATAGCAATAATATTAATATTACCTAGATACGAGTTTGCATATTTGTGTACTATGATGTAACGGTGTGATCGTTAAAGGCCAGTTATGTATATTTGGATATAAAAACAAGATAATGGTATACGTTTTAGCGTTCATATGATAAATGACATAATTATAAAATATAATTTAAAATATCCTTTGAATAATTATTAATAATTAATCCTTTTTATTTCTTGGCACATAGCAATGTTATATAATAGACTGATATATATATATTTACTTAAATTATTACGATATAGAATATATCATAACTAGTATATATATATAATATAATTAAGAATATAGATAATATAATAATAAATGATATAACTAATATATAATATATATATATATAATATATATATAAAAAATAAGGCGGTATCCAAGATTTTCGGGGGGGCCAACAAAATGAGTCTTATATTATATATAATATTACTATACTATAGATTATAAGGTATATAGTATATACGGATATTAATTGTTCGTCTATGAATTATATAGTATATAAAGGATATATCATATATAATATAACTAGAGAATAATAATACCAAGCAATGACCAAATAAATAATTTTAAGGAAAAATGGAGAATTATAATAAATTAATAAATCATTTAATATGAAAGTAAATTGTAATTAATCGTTCGGGCTGAAGAGCTGGGCATAGTCCGAGATAAACTCGGTTTTATTATTCAAATAATCAATGTATGTAGAGAGGGCAAGATCAGTAAGTTTACCTCCAATATATTTCTCAAGTAGGTTTTCAAAAGTCTTCTGTTGATAACTTCGTCCTGACCATAGCAAGATAATTCTCATTAAAGCAAAACAAAAAATGTAATATTTGGAAAAATTGTGACTGCGAACCAGAAACTAGTCCGTCTTTTGCGTTTTTGACGAAATCTTGCGTGATGCCCATTTAACTTCATAAATCCCAATTCTCTTTTACTAACTTAATGTGATGTTCGAGATCTCCTTGTGAAATGTTACACAATCATTTTATGGCTATCTCCATATGGTACGATTATCACATCTTCGGATAGAAGTTTATTCGAATATATTGACAATAACAAAGTGCCAAAGGAAGATAATAATTTCCTTATGATCTAAAAAATCCTACTTTCATCTTAGACTAGCCTCATATTCCATTATGGCTGGATATTGTATCATACCAAAAACTTTAAAAATTGATCGCTTTCGATATGAAGTCTATGGGTGGAAGGAAGAATGTTGGTTATATGCAATGCATTTTCTTTGTGCTGCAAAACATTTTTTATGTTTTAGATAAAGGACAAGAAGAAGTTTGATGTTAGTCTACTATTATTGCCGAGATAATTAATGATGCAACCTGCATTTACTACCTGCACTTAAAACGTTTATAGAAATGGCTATCTATTCTAAGTTGCATTGATAGATAGTTATAAGATAGTCTATAAGATACCTCACAATTATAATCTGGTATAAATTTCAAAATACGAATCCATTCAAAATATAAATTTCACTGCATTCGCTACTACATAAAGAATGATTGATTAATAAAATAAAGTATTATATTTAAATAAGTTAATAAATTAATCTGTTTTAATTCATTATGAGGAATGGATAATCATATAATAGGCGTTTGTATTCAGCTTGTATTTATATAAATATAAAGTTTAGGATATGAAATTCTAATTATTATTTACAAGAAGCTAATTATAATCTATGTAAATAGATTCTAATATTTTATATATATATATGACATATATATATAAATATAATTTATATATATATATATTAATTTAGAATTAAATATAATTATTTTTTTATATTATTATTTTAATATTTTCTTTGGATTATGTGTACATAGGTGGTCGACGCATTTCATGTAGGGCGTATGAATGGAAACTGACTTTAGGGTGAAAATAGAAAAAAAAATATCCTTCCCGACTTTCCAGTAGTAGTGGATATGAAGAAATGAGCACAACTGACAAGTTAGGGCTCAGTTGCAGTATATCAGACAGAATATCCCTGAACAGAGTTTATGTTTGATTCAAAGAATCATACAAGATGAGTGTCGTGGATAATGATTGTAGTAATATAATAGTTTTACACACGCAACTAGATTGAAAATATGGAATTACTATTGGATTAAACGTGTAATATATATATACTTTTACCTCGCTCGTCAGATCCGAATATGGAGTAACATGAGGCAATAGAGCTACACAGTTTCTACAAAATCTTAATATTGGTTAAGGAAAAAACTGTACTCCTTATAAAGTGTTTGTCGCCAGTGATCTCTAAGAAAAAGAGATAGTATAATGAATAAACCATATAGAAATATCTGCTTTCGCGAGTAGAATGGAGTAGAATATCTAATTACAGAAGAACAACTAGAGTACCAGAGTATGATAAAAGGCAAAATATGCAGTTGGAGGAATAGGAAACAGGAAACTCGAAACGTCTCGATGAGGACCGGAATAGCGACCCCAACTTTATCTCGAGAAGATGAATTAAGTCAGTCTCCTTTCCCATAGACCATCCGGACACCCTGCTTACCATAGGATTGAAGGTATAATACAATTATAAATTCCTTTAATAATCACGTCCCATGACTAAGAGCATCAATAAATTAATATAGAGTTTGATTCAACTTGTTAAAAGAGTGCCGTATGTCTGTATTTTTATTCTTTTGCATATGTGCTAAACAACATTTCAAAGTTTTCGCTTCGTCTTTCGTCAACCTTATGCGAACATAATAATCGTAAAAATAGATATCTCTCTAATGAAATAAATTCGGATCTAAAAAAGATGGTCCCTAATTCTGAATTAATTATTAGTAAATAAAAATTCTGTATAAAATAAGAAAACTTACTAGTTCAAAAATAAAGAAATCCTTACTTTAAATAATGATTGCATTATTTTTATTACTCTGAGATTTGTTGCGTCTAGGATTATTATTGTTGATCAGAGAAATCGAACTGATTAAATGACTTGAGCACTTTTCTCTTATAGCATTGACACAGCAAGGAAGACGAATTCACGGATTTTTTTAAGTTATCCCTTTAGAGTATATCTTTAGTATCTGGTAAAAAATAAACATTATTTTGCTTGTTAAATCAACACGATCTCCCGCACCGGATCTTTCAAATTCCCGGCCTATAAACAGTAAATATTATAGATTTAAATTTAAACTCAGGCCTACATGTCCACTATACTAAATTAACTCATACGAAACACTATCTTTCATCGCGATTCAGTTACTTCCTAAACTTCATCTATATAAACGCAGTGGACAGACATCAGAAACTGTCGCGGGCAAATGTGCGGCCAATAAGATTTGCGTCGATTCTGTCTCGTATCTTTTTAAGAAGAACTTACGCACTTATAATGAGCGGTGAGGCTCAAGCAAGATTAGTTAATTTTTCCCAAGTAAAATATTCTCTGGCCATATCGGGGTTTTTAACATAAACTGTTAGACAATATATAGTATATTATTATTAATCTATAAGGGCGCATTTTACTACTTTATTATATTCACTATCTATAATTATAGCTCATATAATAATAATTAAATATATATTTATTCTTAAATATTCTTTTTATTATAATAATAAAGTAAAAATAAATTAAAAGACACATTCAGTGAATGTGTGAAATAAATTGTAATTAAATAATACATCTAAATGTAAGCTAATAATTTGATTAACTATGCAATAAAAGATAATATATCAAAAAATTGAAATTAATTCAAAAATATTAAATAAAAAACATACAATTACAATTTATAATTTAATCAATATAAATATTTTATGTGTTATTAAGAAATAATATTTGTGAATTATATTGTTTTATATCACTTATATATTAAGTTAATAAATATAATGAAAAGTAAATATACATTTTAGTAAACATATATAGTATAAGAAGTATCTCGTATCCTATAATTTCAATTCATCCGATTGGATTTCACGTTGTTGCTTTATGCGAGAGAGACTGCCGGAGAGTAGATTCGCGACCGAAGAGGCGAGAGAGTGAAGAAGAGAGGAGGGAGAGAGAGATTTGGAAGTGAAGAGAGAGAGAGAGAGAGAGAGAGAGAGAGGTGAGA
>JABUQX010109238.1:0-21041 GCA_015478945.1 Trachelipus rathkii
GTAGTAGTATTAATAGTATATATATACATATATATAATCTAAATAATAATAATATAAATACTATATATAATTAGATATATAATACTACAATAATGACAAGCTACATATATAGATATATATATATATAACCGTAGTTATTAAATACAAATTATATGATAATATATAATTAATACTATATAGTATATATATATATCAATACTATAGTATTTGTAAATGATTTTAAAGTATCTTTTTTTTAATGTCATTAATAACTCTTTCTTTCTCGTTAGTTTAATTTTATTGAAGAGTAACTTTAGAAACTAGACACGATTTTTTATTTTGATGACAGAAAAAGTTTGTTTACGAGTGGGTACGCTTAGGACATATTAGAAGGATACGCAGATTTTTATCTTCAATCTCCCCAAAATTTAAAGATGAACAACGCGTCTCACACATCATCTTTGCCATTAAAGTAAGAAGTATTGCACAAAAGATTTTGCAAGGGGGAAGAGGAAGGAATTAATGAAACGTTGAGGAAATAGTGGGAAAAAGGGGAAAAAAGGAAAATGGATTTAGGGAATTGAAGCTAAAATTGGATTAAACGCGAAAATAAAAATAAGGTAAAAAAATAAATTTGTGCAATTTTTTTTTCTTTTTTAGCAATTACTTTTTATTATCTTTGTTACGTTATGTATTATTATATTATATTATTACTTATTATCTATAATTATTAATTATTATTATTATTATTATTATATATTATTATTAATATATATTATTATTATTATTATTATTATTATTATTATTATTAATTAGAAGAGTAAAGCGTTGGTACCTTTCGATCAATGGATTAGATAAATTTTGGGTAGACCCTAGATTGTGGCGCTTGTTGCAATCCATCATTACTCGTGTGCCTTAGGTACTTCTTACTTGTTTAACTTCACTTATCTACACGAAACTATCAATTGTTTATGTACTCGGATTTTCCAATCTTATAAATTGTCTTACAATTTGAACTCCGCAGTGAAAACATTCTCTCTTCTAAAAATTTTATTCAACATCTAAATTCGATAATTTCAAGGGTCTAACACTTAAATTGTTTCATCTCATCTAGTTCTAACGATAGATCTGGTGCTCATCTTTTAACTCTGTATAGAGCAATCTTGAACAGTTAATACAACCTCATACTGGTATTCGTGACCATTTTCTTGACACACCGCACGTACTGGAGGCAGTTCACCTACTTATATTTGTAACCTATTTTTCCTATCTTTGTTTTAAAACCTCATCCACAGTTTTGCTTTATATCTTTTCTTTTTAAGTCCTACATTGAAACAAAACCAGTTCCTTAGGCAACGAGACGTTTGTCCTATTTTGGTTCTGCTAACTAATCGAACCTGATTTTGCATCTTGTTAATCCCCTTCAAATAATTTTCATTTCAGAAAGAGAAGTACTTTTCTTTGAGCTTCTCTCTTAACGGAATTCATTTTTTTCCATTTACTAATTGTTACGCTACAACTCATGTCATTGTTTAACTCTGATAATTTTCCTGGTGTCCGTTATAAACATAATTGAAAGCATTTTAATTATTCTATTATCTTCACATCAGCTTCTGTCAGAAATGATCAATTTAAATTTGTCTTTACATAAGTCTGACATTTTGTTCTTGATCCGTTTAAGATAACTTTTAATCTCGTGTATTTGTGTTGGGCATATCGAAAACTATCTTTTAGGTTTCTTTCTTTGTAAAGACATTAATATTATTTTTGTTTTTCTATAACAGTTATTTTAGGTTGCTATTGCCCAACTTTAAAACATTTTAATAGTGGAGTTTCTCAAAGTTTTGCTGTTTCACTTATTATCCTACTTTTTTTTTTTTTTTTTTTTTTTTTTTACTTTCCATATGGCATTTCTTCACTCATCCGTTCTTATGCAGATACTTTCACCATACTTTGCTAATTTTATTTTGAGAAGATATTAACTCAATAACATATTAGGGAGGTGACCTTGAAATAAATAATCTATTTATCTAGTTACTCTATCTATTTATCTATTTACTCTATATATTTATTTATTCACTTCATCTATTTACTCTACCAATTTTTTTTCTTTTCTTTTTTTTATATAAAAGAGCAGATCAAAACTTCTTCATTTTATAATAATATAGGTCGTTTTTTCCCCATGATCTTTTTTACCTGGGTTACTCTTTCTTTCTAAACAGCTTATTAGAGTTTAGGATTTCTGGGGTACCTTATTAAATACCCCAGCTATCTTTGGAAAAAGGGCATCAATCATATCTGTTTGGAATGAGCGTCTCATATTATGGGGCACAATCATACTTACAGCTCTTTTCGAAAAGTTGGATCATGAAACATTTTATCTAATCAACTCTCTCTCTCTCTCTCTCTCTCTCTCTCTCTCTCTCTCTCTCTCTCTCTCTCTCTCTCTCTCTCTCTCTTCTCTTTCTCTCTCTCTCTCTCTCTCTCTCTCTCTCTCTCTCTCTCTCTCTCTCTCTCTCTCTCTCTCTCTCTCTCTCTCTCTCTCTCTCTCTCTCTCTATCTTGTCAAATGATTACATCTCTTTATTTATGCTATTGATGTTACAATAAACACTCACTTAATAGTTGTTGCAATATTAACATTGCTTCTATTTTGAAATGTAGCAGTTATCTTTCATCAACACAAAACGCATTCAATTATTTCTTCCTGGAAAATTATGCAACATCAGCTATCAAAATCCGTTTGCTAAACAAGCGTCTCTAATTCGTAATCCACGCATGAACTTCGCCATTTTGCAATATTATAAAGTTGCTGAATATTTATTTTGAGACACAATGAATTTGAATGAAACATTATTTGTTATTGAACATTCAAATTTCGGCGTTTCGGAATTAAATAGTTTCATGGTTTTAAAAGACGTGCATTTTTTTATTATACTTTAAACAAAAATTCAATAATGGCTAGGATTTCAAAGACTTGTCATGAGCTTTACAATATATATATATATATATATATATAATTATATATATATATATATAATATAATGATATATATATTATATATATATATATATATTATATATATATATATATATATATATTATATATATATATATATACTATATATATAAATATAATAATATATATAAAAACTATCATTATATATATACATACTCTTATAATATATATAAAATAATATATATTATATATAAATAATACTTATATATATATAATCCATTTATATATATAGATAATAAAATAAATTCATAATTTAATTTCTATTACTTTAAACCTTCTGAAAACGGTATTCAGAAAATTTATTTGCACTTTAGTTTGAGATAGTTAAATATTTCGGAAGAGGTATATATCTTAATTAGATTCAGTGAAATGAAGAGATCGCATGTTTGAGGTCTATGGCGAAGAGGGTTGGGATTCTTCTAATAGACTATAATTGCCAATGTTCATTCAGGCCTGCGTGTTAATATATATCGAACCTGTTGAACACCAACGTATCCTACCTCCCCATTCCAGAAAAAACTACACAAATTTACCAGATAGTGTGAGATTTCCTTCTCTAGTAACCTAAAAATAAAATAACTATTTCTAATAAACTTACTAAAATTAGCATACATTTTCTGTCTGATATGGTGAGAGTCTGAACGCCTTTAATAAATCATTAAACACTATCTGATAATACTTCTCGAAAATTTTGAATCTCCTAATTTCGTTTAATGGTCTATGATTTAAAATCCGCTTCCTACTAACCTCCATCAATTATCTAAATGATGCGCAAAGGAATATATGAATTTTCGGGTTCTTTTTGGAATAATCATTAATCAAAACCTCAATTACGAAAGACTGTACTTATCTCATGTACAAAAATAGTTTGAGATCCCTTCTATTTAGGAGAATCAAATATATTAATCACCAGATGCTTAGGCTCCTCTATTACACTGATAAAATGTGAGAAGGAGGAATAAATCATTCATTATTTTTAACGATCTGAAACAGCTGATTAGGGAACCTACACATATTACAGGTCTTCCTAACCAATTTCTTAAACAAGTTTTGTTTATGCTTCACAACTACTCTTTCTCGTCATGATTACACCATTTTCCCTCCTATCATTAACTCTGACCATAATCTTGTATCTCTTAAGTATAGCACTCTCTCTCCAGCAGTTCTATTCTGGCCTAAATGAACTTTCTGGCACTTTAATCGGGATAATTGAGGGACATTGCATTAACAGTGGGACAGTGAGACAGTGAAGTAATTGCTGATACCAATGAAATAAATCCTGCTTTGGTTCGGTATAAGCCTTGGTTTCTGATGAAAATATAGGACGTGGTTCATTCCATCTACAACTAAATCATTATCTCCTCAAAATCCATGATTCGATATTGCCTGTTCTCATGTCAGTCAAGAGAGAGACAATGCGTATCCAGCTTGGAAAAACTCTCGTTCTCCTATTTTCATTCTGCACGGAATCGTTGCAGGGATTTTATTCTACAGGCTAAGCGTCCTTTCAGTAAATAGAAGTGCACTCTGACCTTCTTAGTTCCCTACTGATAAAAATTTCTTTCTTCTTGCCAAAACAATCTCTAATAACTTCTGTAAATCTGTCTTTCCTTATCTTATTCCTTCTGACGGTTTTATTTCCAACACTCCCTCTGAAAAGGCTAATCTTTTTGACCTCCTTTTACAATCTAATTCCACCCTGGATGATTCCGACACCTTTTCTTCTGCTATATCTCTTCTCATATGTCCTGTGTCTCTACCGCTCACTAATGATGATCGGGTGCCTAAGATCCTGAGCTCTATGGGCGTCAGGAAGGGAGCTAGTAAGACCAGGATTGGCAAATTTCCTCAATTTGTTTTGCGGGAGTGTGCTATCTGAGGTAGCATAGCCTGGCTCATCTAGTACAACCTCACTCTAACTTGGATTAATACTGAATGCGTGAGCGTATCGATTCCTAGCCGAATACCTGGAAGAAACGGTATAAACCTCGCATGCTGCTCCCTAACTATTGTCACTATAGCGCTTCAACAACGCATTATTCTGTCTAAATTCTTGAAAACTCTCTTCATCCATTTTCTTGGATAAGTCATAATTGACTCGTTCCCAATATCTTCATCAGATTACACAAGTATGTGCTCCTGAACACTCCTCCGACAGGCTACAATACTAGAAGCTGACTACTCTTTTCACATATACTTATGCATATTAACATCTATGACATTATGAAGACATTTATTATCGAAAATGTTATATAGTTGCAAATATTTAATACTTTATTTTAATATTATAAATTCATAATTATTCCATTATTATTATTAAATTATTATATATATCTATCTATTATTAAATTATTATATTAATTAATATATATATTATTATTATTATTATATTATTAATTATTATTATTATCTATTATTATTATCATTATTTATTCTTTTATATATTAATTAAATTGATGTTCAAAAACAGAATAAGGATTTTTTCTTATGAAACTCACAAACCACCACCTCCGCTATTACCACTTGTTCTACCAATTTCTACACCATCTTCTACTCTATCATTACTTACCACTTGTTGTCCTCTACCTACACCAACACTCGGTCTACCATAACCTCTTCCTCTCGGTTCACCATACACACCTCTTGAAGGACATTTGTAAGCATAATGGAAATTAGACCTACAAATATTGCACTCACTCCCCTTCCCATCCTTGTCTCTTACATTCAGCAGTTGACCATTAAACCACTCTTCACTTTTAGACAGAATTCCTTGCATACGCTGACCAGAATACCAACCACTCTCACCGCCCTCAGCTACATCACCTCTGTTCTCTACTTTCTTACCAAAACCTTCACATATGTTTACCAAAGCATCTCTAAATGTACGGAACACCAACTCATCTTTACCACAATATGCCATCACCATTTGCCGTTGGTTTTCACTTACATTTGCACCCTATAAGAGGTGCACACACTTCATATCTTCACCCAACTATCTTACACTTTTGTTCTATAACCTCATATCTATTTACATACTCACGCATTGACTCATTATTCTTCCTTTTAATATAAAAATACTCACACAACTTGTCATACCTATCTCTCTGCTCCTCTTTAGCATACTTTTCATCCAGCTTATTCATAATCACTTCCATACCTTCTTTCTTTCCTAGTGCCTTCCAATCTATCATCCACACACATTCATATGCCCTTGCACCCAAACTCATCAAAATTTCCCCTGCAGGTTTATCGTACTCATCACCACATACATCAAACCACAACTTTACCTTACACTTCCACATCACATCATATCATATCCCTCCACATTTACGTCCCCTTTGAACTCTGGACACGCTCTACGTACTTTTTTTTTTCAACTACTTCCACTTTCTTTTCCTTTTCACCACCACTACCATCTCCACCCATTTTTCACCCTACTTCGACCTTCACAAAACGACACAATGATGAAATAAATTAATCACCAAGGTGTCTTCTCCACTAACTTACTCTCAACACTCAGAGCCGTTCGCAACTACGCTCTGCTACCACTGAGGAAAACTCACTGGTAACAAAACGTAAAAGTCAAACAAAACGAATATACAATATACTCACAGGCAGCTTCTTGGTGATTCGTTGACTCGTGTACTTATGAAATAAGTTCTTTAAAAAAAACTTTGGTTTAACAAAAGAAAAGGTTGCTTGTTTTTTTAAGTACGATATATGTATTTATATTACTATAATTATTAGATTTATTTGTAATCCACAATATTACTTAGTGCCACCACTTACTCGGAGTTATACCAATCAATCCAGTACTAAGGTGTACACCCGTTACTAAACCAATTTCCGTATACTATATTTACTTTAATGTGGCCACTGTCACTTATAATTACCATGAGTCACGAAGAGACTAATCAAGGATACGATGCAATGTACAGTACTTAATTATTACATTTAGTGCAAGAATAAAAATTAAAATATTAAATATATATAATGACAAGCACAGAAACGCACGTGTAACTAATTAATTATACTGAAAATGCCAAGCTCGCCACTGATATATATAGTATATAGATTATATAGTATATATATAATATATATATAATATATATATATTATTTAATAATATATATATATAAATATATATATATATTATATATATAATATATATATATATATATATATATTTATTTATTATATATACTAATATACGTATTATCTTTTGCGTTCACTTTCTTACACACTCATACCTCAGGCAACATATTACTTGATAAACTCATTTTCCATCATACATATACACATACTTAAAAGTAACCACCCTCTTGCTAAATAACACCTTACAGATATTCCCTAAACGCTCTCATTCCTATGTGTGGGGGAGAAGAATTGCCCCATCGTATGTCTCTAGCGTGTCGTAGAAGGCGACTTAAGGAGCAGTGGTAGTTAGTTGGGTTGGCTGCCTACACCATCTATCTCTTGCCCAGGATGCTATGCAAGCCTCGGAGAAGGTCGTGAATCGTACATGGAATGTCAGAGAATAAATGTTGAGGGGAAGAAGATGAGAGGTGATGGATGTATTTAGAAGGCAAATTTGATCTGCTCGCTATGACTGAAACAAATGAAAGGAAACGTGAAAATGATGTGTGGGTGAAATGTGTGTGTGCTGGTGTGGAAAGGAGTGAGAGGGAGAGGAGTTGCAATTTTGGATGATGACCTGGTCAATGCTATGTAGACTTTGTGTATGTAATTCCTAGAATTCTAATGGTCTTAAAGTTTAAAGTTTGAAAAGTCAGGGAGGTATGTGTGGTTGTGAAGTATGGTCCATTTGAGGGAATTTTGTAAGAGCAGTACGTATTTTTTTTATATATATCTGAATGATGTTCTGGATGGGTTTTTTGGGGGAAAGGGGTTAAAGGGAAAACCTTCAGATTGAAGTGTTGGAGACCTGAATGGTTTATAATAGGTGATTAAACAGGGATGAGTATAACAGGTGGTTGTGGGGTGTTGCGAGAAAACGAGAATGGTGAGGAAGGTGATCTGATTTCTTTTTGGTGAAGAAAGGAGGGGTATTAGTTTGGGGGGGTGTACAGTAATACTTTCTTTAAACACAAGAGTATCCATAAGTATATAAGAGTTGGGTGTAGGTAGAGATGGTATCGATAAGTGAAAAGTATGATTGATTTGTGGTTGGGAAGAAGGAGATGTTGAAGTATGTGGTTGATGTTAATATCAGGGGGGTTTAGGAATGGGATTATCGTTCATTATGTTGTTCTATGTAAAATTAAGTTAGTGGGGGCTGGATGGAGAGGAAGGTGATACCGGAAAAGTGGGAAAGATTAGAAGTGAGAAGTTAAGTGAACAAGACAATAAAGATAAGTATGTAAGAGCTCTCAAATAAATCGGTTGTAATGTGAATAGTTGATACTGAACAAATCTGGGGAAATGACAGGAAGAATTCGTTAGCTAGTGCAGAGAGTATGTGGATGCGCAAGGTATAGGAGTAAGAACTGTTAAACAGTGAATGGTGGAATGAAGGAGGTGAGGCAAGCGGTTAAGGGTTCTAAAGACGTGGTTAGAATGTCTAGTAAGAACAGGCAACCAACTCAAAAAGAGATGCTGGAATTCTATAAGGAAGAAAAAGAAATACTAAAAGGTGCATACGTGGAGAAAAGAAGAAGGTAAATGACAGTTATATAGGAGGATGAATGCGGGACTACAAGGGATAGAAGATTTCTGGAAGAGCCGCGAAAGGTTTTAAGAATTGAGGAATAGGGGGAACTGCTTAGAATAATGAATAGGGATGGTGGCTTTTGTAACTGATGAAATGGATTGTGAGGGAGTGTGCGAAAGGAACACTTCGAAATCTGCATAATATTACACAGTATGAAGAGGTGGATCGTGAAGTGTGGTGGTTTGATTTGGTGCAAGAAGGAATGAGGTATTTGAGGCATGAAGGTTATTAGCAAGAGGAGGTATGGGTAGAGTGAAGAAAGTTGAAGAATGGTTAATCTGCAGGTATAGGTGCAAATTACTGGTGATATAATCAAGAACGGAGGCGAGATGGTGATTGGGATTTGGATTTGGAAGTTGTGTAATCGTTGTTAGTGGTAGGGTAATAGTTCTGCGGAGGGGATTGGAGGAAGCAGTCAATATACCCTTAATATATAGGGTAAGGAGATAAGGGGACTGTAGAAATTATAGGGAATAAGTTTATGTGTTGTTAGGGACGGTATATGCGTGTTGTTTTTGATCGAAAGAGTTGCCGTCGAGTTTATACTACAACATTAATCGTGACATTTTCTTCGTTATAAAATATCTAAAAGTGTTAAAGAATAAATTATGACTTGCAAGATTGATTGGTAAGAATCAAGGGCGTTTAGGAGTGGTAGAGGATGTGTGGATCAGAATCTTTACATTGAAACAAAAATGATTGAGAAAAGAATAAATTGTATTTTTTTTTTTGGATTTGCAACCAGGCGTAATTGATAGGGTAATAGGGACTTACGGCAGGTGTTAGTTGGTAGGAATCTGGATGGAATATCAAAAGTATGTGTATCGACGATAGTGGAAGGCGTGTGTAAGTATAAATGGTTGTCATTAATACTGAGTGAGAGCGGTTGTGTTCTGTCTCTTGGTTATTCGAATCTTGTTCATAGTGGACTGGGGTTATGAAAGCATTCGAGGTATGGGATGGGCAGGAAATGGTGTAACAATGGATCGCACAATGAAGATCACTGGAGGTGGGGTAACCCAACACTAGTAATGCTGGTTTTGTGTGGAAATATGAAGCGAGTTTGAGAGGCTTTGGTATGGTGTGTACCTGTAAAGGGACAGGCTTGAAACCAAACGTGGACTACGAGGAAGGTTGATCAGTTGTGAGTGAGTGACAGTCCTCAGTTGTGAAGTTATGTTAGATTTGTGAGCAGCTGGAACAAGTGTCTAGTTTAAATATTTAAGATAATGTTGGATGAGAAGGGAAACGATGATGCAGAGTGAAGTAGGAAAGTCGTGAATGGCGAAAAGGCTGGTGCGAATTAATCGTTGGTGATGTAGGACTAAGTTTCGAGTGCGCTAGGGTCTTACATGAGGTATTTTGTTACCTGTGTTTTGTATACGTAGTTGATGTCTATAGATTGGGAAATAAGTAGAGGATCAAAAGTTCATGGTGTTCAGATGGACATATCTTAGGGGTGTGCTAGGTGTGAGAATTGATAAAATGAAGGAATGAACGTATTTGAGAGTTGTGTGGTATGAAGAAAGGGGTAAAATGAGAGACATAAATGGAAAGTCTGTGGATGGCTTTGGTCAGTATGGGAAGGATGCAATGATAGTCGTTGGTTAAGCGGATGTATAGTGGCGAGTGGTTTGGGAACCGACTGGCTGGGAGAACGAAGAATAAGTGGATTGAGTCGGTGAAAGATGTCTGAAGAGAGAAATGTTGTTTGGCGGGGAGAATAAAGGTGCAATAAAGGAGTGAATGGCGGGGTTGTAGGGGCTTGGTTGTGCCCACCTGGGCCAAGGGATAACCCTTACATTGACGATTTACCATCGTGGGGGTTCGTCGCGGATCCCATGAAGCTCTAGGGTGGATTTTTCTGTCTGTGAAGAGTTCTCACTAATTAATTGTACAAGGGGGCAGTAGGCTGGGCTTTCTTCTTTCGACTTGGTCATATTCTTCTACTGCTTTTCTTTTCCGGCCTTGCAATGACACGACTATATCTAAATATTCCTCTTGGGAAAAGGTAGAAAGATGAAAAGATATTAATATATATTATATTTAAATATATTATATTATATTATATTATTATTATATATATATATATAATATAATATAATTATATAATATATATTAATATATATAATATATATATAAATATTATTATATATATATATATTTATATTATATATTATATATAATATATATATATATATTATATTATATAATATAGTATTATATATAATTTATATATTTATAAAAATCAGCGATACGCTTTGTTAATTACTCTTATAGAGTATGTGTACCCCTTGGATCACACTAAGGTGGTTAAAGAAGTAGATGATTGGATAATTCGACATTTTGGAGAAAAGGGTGAATATTAACCTAGCATCACAGCATATTATTTTAAAATTTTGATATATTTCTATTTTACACATTTTTTTGATCATTCTGGAATTTCTTAAAAGTTATTTATCGAGTTTCACGACAAACGCAAGTAACAGAAGTTTACACCCGTTTCTCTCCAAGAAGTGTTTTGAGTACCTTTCATACTTCGAAGATCATTTTTCTTCAAGGTTAGATTTTAATTGTACTAACAGAATACATTAACAATTTGCTTTAACTAAACAGGCAAAATAAAGATAACGACTGTTAAAAAATATTTATCAGATATTTTAAGCAATAGAAAAGTCTGCGTTGAATTTGTAGAAAGTGAGTTACGCAACAATTACACTGTAACAAGATTGTTACATCTCATACCTTTAACGTCTTTACTCACACATGTAACCACACTTGAGCATACATAGGTTAACCAGAAAAGATGGTTTATGGTGTGGGCCCATCATGAATTTAAATGGATAACGTCCAGAGTAACCAGACGGACACAACCGAGTCGAAGTCGGTTTGACGAAGCGTTTCAAACGCGTGATCCCTTTGAGTTACACCAATGGTTTCCTTCCATATGCATTTCAATTGTCAAGTTGTGGTACAAGTGGGTTCATAAGCCTTAGACTAGAGTTTACTTTACGAGAATTGCATGTATTTCTTTTCTCTTTCTTTCTGACATCTCACTATCTATTCTTTCCTCTGGGAGTATAGGTGCGTGACAATGATCGGAAAAAGAAAGCAGTAGAAGAATATGACATAAGTCGAAAGAAGCCAGCCTTACCGCCCCTCTTATACCTTTTAGTGAGCGAGCCCGTCACAGCTGAAATCCACCCTAGAGCTTCCGGAACCACGAACGGACACTCACTAGTGGGTAATCGTGCAGTGTAAGGGTTCATCCTTGGCCCATGTGGCCAAACCATACCCGCCTCGAAACTCCGCATTGACTCCTATAAGCACCTTAGTCTCGTTCTGCCAAACTCACATTTCTCTCCTTCAGCAATTCTTCTTTTACCGACTCAATCCACTTTTTTCGTTCTCCCCTCCCAGCCGGTCGGTCCCAACACACTCGCCACTATACATTTGCTGTAACCAACCGACTATCATCATCCTTTCCACATGACCAAAACCATCTCAAATACTTTCATTTATTCTCTCGTCTATCCTTTTTCACACCACACAACTCTCTAATAGTTTTCATCCTCATTTTATCAATTCTTCATCGCACACCTAGCACTCTCCTAAGATTGTCATTCTGAACACATTGAACTTTAAATTACTTCTTATTCCAGACCATAGGTCTCACTACTATAAATAAACAAGGTAAAAAACATACCTCATGTAAGACCCTAGCGCACTCGAAACTTAGTCCTTTACATTCACAATGATTTAATTGCACAGCCACTTCTGCATTCACAACTTTCCTACTCACTCTGCATCAATCCGTTCCCCTCTCATCCACCATATACCCTAAATATTTAAACTCAGAACCTTGTGTCCCAGCTGCTACCATCTAACAAACTTCACAACTGAGGACTATCCTCAGCTCACACCATAACCTACTCTCTCTAAGTTTTACTTTCCCAACGCCCTCCTTTTATAGCACACTGCCAATCTCTATACCAATATCTCAAACTCTCTTCAGATTCACACCACAAAACCAAATCACCGCATATTAAGAGGTAGGGCAACCCTCCACTCGTCTCCATCATTCCACAACCACCAATGTTACCTGCACGCACCCACCTATAATTCCTTTCATAATCCCATCCATATAAAATTGAATAACAAAGGAGACTAAACACAACCCCTGCTCACTCCACCAATCATCATCAAACATTATATATACATTATAAACATACAAACTATATTTAATTAACAGAAACAGTTTCTAATGCTTAAGTACAAAATTATTGGATTGGTTGGAAAAATTTAATAAGATATTACAGTTGAAATTATGCTTAACGAACATTTTAATCGCAAAGCATATATTCTTCTTTTTCAAGTGGCGGCCACGAAAGGCTTAATGTAGGCAATTTTTCTTCATTTTCAAACCAGGAAAAATATTCACTCCTCAGAACTGTATAAAAAAAAATAATAAAAATAAATAAATAAAGAACGAAAAATAACAAAATAATTTAAAATTCAAATAATTAAAAATAATTCAAACTTCAATCTTTGTTGAAACATTGTGAAGATTCGAAATATAATATCCAACCTCTCTTCACAATTCTATTAAACTACACAAAATAAGTTCGAGGTTCTCATTAGTAATGAGACGACGAATCGGAATCGGCAACTTTTTTGCAATCGGAAAGGATTTTTTTTTTTTTTTTTTTTTTTTTTTTTTGCAAGAATTGAATTGTTGTCGCATGAATTCTGTGAGTATGAATGAAAGTAGAAATGAGTAATCTGGAAGAAAATGCAGCAATTTTTTCTAATTCCCTGTCTTTACATTCTTTCCAGAATTTTCTAATTACCCCAATATTGATTAATCATCTAATCACGCATGCTTGCCACAATTCTTTATTGTGTTTAAATTATAATTTTTAATTAAAATTGCTAGATCACAGAAATTTTTTCTCATTACTTTTACTAAAACTTTACTTCACACTTATAAACAATATCTTTAGATTTAATCGTATAAAGGATCATGTACAGTTTTTTTTCTCGCCTTACACCAACTTCAAATTACTATTTTTCAAATACAGAAAAAGAAAGTAGTAGTAGTAGTAATTATTTTTGGAATATTTAATAATTGTTAAACAACGCCTTCCTCCAAATAATTAATAAGCTTATAAATGAAATCATGCTACAATGTAGTATAGCATTATTTTAAATATTTCCAAATTAAATATGTATTAGTTTATATTTATTAAATTTTTACAAATTTAAGATTTGATTTTTATTGCACAAAACAATATTTTATTTCACTCAGAGATTTCTTTTACCCTAAAATCACCCTTGATTTTCAAACCCTAATGTATTCCTTACTATAAAAGGCCAAAACTATCAAATTTGACTTGCAGAGGAACAATAAATATATCAAGCATAAATCTGGCAGACTCAAACACACACAAACACCGCAAAATTGCTTTGCTGCCATATTTTTTATAAAAAAGTTTGCACCTTACCGTCATTACCCTATTCTAAGAGAACTACTCTAAGTAATTGCTATCTAGCATCCAGACAAGGGCTCAAACCCTTCCCTTTTCCTTTGTAACTCAGTCGCTTTACCAATTGTGTACAATAGTGGCAAATGGACATCACATTCCCATTTGAAAAAACATGAGCACATAATATAAACACTTTTATTAAAGCCTATTATTATTATTATTTAACAAAACCATTTTTGTAATATCCATAAAAACATATAAGCCTCCCCATGAGAACCACTGCACTAGAATATAAAAACTATAATGCAAGAAATTTACAAATGAACTAGACATTCCTACTTACAATCAGGATTTTTCTTCCAAACTCGTCGCAAGTCTGAACTGGACTTTATATTTTCAGAATACAAAGCCTGCATCAAATTTTGTCTTTTTTCTCTGTACCTACAAATGGTAAATCATAATAAAGTTAATTAATATTTTATCAAAGTCACGAGAAACAATTTAACTTAAAATTATAAATATTAAGCCATAAAGTCCACCCTTATCTAAAGTGGAAATATGGAAGCACCTTTTTGAAAAAGTGGCTTTTCTAAACCTCAGATATCTAGCAGAATGGTTATTGGCCAGTTCTATGACTAAATCTTTCCTCTTTCTCAAGGTATGTATGTATGACAAGTGGTACAATATTCAGATCAGGTAAATAGTACCGTCCCTAATATCGTACAACGATCACGTTGGGGTAATAAAAAAAAACTCCCTATAGCGGTAGCAACTAAAACTTATTATTTTTGCCTTACCTAAGTGTGATCGGACTTGTTAACGTCTTCGGATCATACAAATATTGAACATAAGGTTTCAAAGACGGCCACAGTTCACCAGTTAAGAAGAAGTAGGCAACCCACTTAAACAGATCCTGAGTTAAAGGAAACTCTACAGAATAAGGTCTCAATTCCCATTTTTTGGGTCCTGTTAAAAGAAAATGATAAAAATAGTAAAAAGTAAAAAAGTAATGTAACTATTATGTGCAATTAATAAAATATAATAAATATAATAAAAATGGAAAAAATAATAATAGTAATTAATAAAATAAACTTTGTGCATAAAATACCTTTATAAAATATATATTTAATATATATATATGATATATATTTATATATTAATATATATATATATAATATATAGTACTTATTATATATATATAATATATATATATATTATATATATATTAATTATATATATATATATATATAATATCATCGTCATCTTCCTTTTTTCTCCCCAAGACGGGTAAGGTGCGTGACATGCGCCAAATCGGAAAAAAGAAAAGAAATGTAAAAAAATAGAGAATATGCCCACAAGTCCAAAAGAAAGCCAAGCCTTACCGCTTCCTCTATACCTACCTTTAGTGAGAACTCGCCGCAAACTATTAGTGAGAACTCGTCGCAGTCAGAAAATCCACCCTAGAGTTTCCGGACCACGCGGACTCTCACTATGGCTATCATGTAAGGGTTCCATCCTCTGCCCAGGTGGCCACAACCATAACCCTCACAAAACCCCGCAATTCCTCTTATTATGCACTTTATTCTCGCCTCTGCCAAACTCACATTTTCTCCTCCAGGCATTCCTTCTGACTCAATCCACTTTTTATTGGGTCTTCAGGCCGTCGTCCAACACACTCACACAATACATCCGATTACCATTTTGGTTTGGTCATGTAGGAAGGATGAATGAATTCATCCTTTCCACATGACCAAACCACCTCGCCTTGCCCCCTTTATAACTTTTAGTGAGAACTTGTCCAGTCAGAAATCCACCCTAATAACGCACAGGACCGCGACGGGACTCTCACTGAATGCGTCTCGGTCCATGTCCGGTTCCCAATCGCCTGGCCAGGCTGGCCACAAATACTCCTCTCCAACTCCGCCCCATTCACTCTATTATGCACTTTTCTTCTCGCCTCTGCAAACTCGCATTGTTCTCTCCTCCAGGCATTACCTTTACTGATTTAATCCACTTTTTACTTCGGTCTCCCAGCCGAGTTGATTCCCAGCACGCTCACCATTATACAATCCGCTTAACAACCGACTATAGTCCTATCATTTTAATCTCCGTAAGCACTAAATCGTCAATTCATTCTTTCTCTCTCGGGGATATATCTTCTCACAATAGTGTTTCAAATACGTGTATTGTATTTTATCAATTTTCTCACACTAACACGCCCTAAGATTGGCCATCTGAACACATTGTCCTTTAGATCTATACCTCTTTATTCCAGACATAGTCTCACTACTATATATTAACACAGGTAAAAAATATACCCTCATGTAAGACACTAGCGACTTAAGACGTAGTCCTTTTAAACACCAAGGATTTTAATTGCACCAGCCACTTCTGCATTCATAACTTTCCTACTACACTCCGCGTCATCCGTCCTTTTTCATCCAACATGCTATTCCTAAATAATAATATTCTTGAAATAAAAATTTTAAACTCAACACTTCATTCCACTGCTCAACATCTACATAAGCCTCACACGAGGGCCAACTAAGTCATAAAGATTACCTCAATTTTATCTAATTTTACTTTGAAACCCTCCTTTACACACCCTGCCAAATCTCTCTACCATCCTCTCAAACTCTCTTCAATATTCGCACACAAACAAGTCATCCGCGTATAATGAGGTGGGCACCGCTCCACTCTCTTCCATTTCCTCTAGTCACTTCTAACACATCCTTGCCACGCCCACCGGCTAATTCTTATCATCGGCCCATCCATACACAAATTGATAACCAAGAGAAACACATTTGCCTCCACTCGCTATTATATTAAACCATCATTTGACTCTAATTTTTCTTACGCAGTCTCAATTCGTCATAACATACTTTAAAAAAAAAAAAATAATAAATAAATAAATAAAAGAGGGTAAAAGGGAAAAATTGGAAAAATAAATACAACTTTATATGAATATTAAAAGGGGGAAAGGGGAGACCAAGGCGGACGTTTGACCGATAGCTTGAGTCCTCATCAGGACACCAGCAAACATCTTGCTGTGCTATGATATATAATGAATAATAATAATAATAATAATATAATAAAATAATATATAATAATATAATAATAATAAATAATAATAATAATAATGTTCAGAAAAAACATGAATTTTTCACTTACCAACTGTCATTTTCTGTGGACATGACCCTTCTATTCGTGTATCAAAGTAGGGGTGGAATATCAAAAGGCGGGGACAAATCACTAATGATCACATGGACGCACCAAGTCCTCTGATTAATAACGTACAACCTACAAAATTATATTTTTAAAGAATATTTATTTTTAATTACAAGAAAAAAAAATAAAGGAATAAATCTTACAAAGAAAATTCCGGCTTCTACATACACCTATTCAAATTGAAACGGAGTAAATGGGTAATTATCAAAAATCAGAAAGTTTACAAATGTCTGAATATCCGAAACTCAGAGATTGTATAAAAATTTAAATTTCACAGAGAAGAATTACCTCAATTAGCAACGTATCGCGGTAGTATAACAAAACAAAAAGAAAGCCCCCAACCCCATAAAACCAAAATTAAAAAAAAAACCTGAAAAAAAAAAATTAGGGGGAAAACTTTTCCCCCGCAAAAAATTTTTCTTCCACAGATAACAAAACAAGCAAATGGAAAGATGTCGGTTTGGTTCCATTCTGCAAAACAATTTTTATTACTGTCATACTCAACATTGCGAGTTTGTGGAATGGCTTTTTTGCATAATGATGTTCCAAAGCAAAAAAAAGGTCTTTTTATGTACAGATGTAAAATGAGTAATGTTGGAATCACAAGATTATCACTAATAAAAACTCAAGTACAAACTCGAAATAACAAAAGCCGTTTTCGCATTTGTGCTTACGAGTTGCGTTCGTTTTTGTCAAACAGCGCAAAATCGGAAAAAATGCTTCACCAAGCGTAAGGAATTTCCTCAATTCTTAAGGTGTGCTATTTCCCGTGCTTTTCCCGAGCTTTATAGCAAGTTATTTACGATAAAATACAAAAAACAACAAGATGGCGGCGTTGTAGGCCCGTTTGTTGATGAATGTTCATTCATAAAATTAGCTTTGAAATCCTATTCGTTCCAAATCATAACTCGATCATAAATAGTGATTCAATATTTCGTAATATAGAACCATTTGTTATTTTTTATTTCTGCTTTTCCCAAACCCGTGTTCTCATCAAGACAGCTGACTCCAATTGGTTTGTAACACAAAAGTACTTTTATGCGCAATATCGAGATCGTTTAATGCACGAAATTCGTGCCTAAAACTGGGTGATTGCATATTCTTATGCGAGCGTAACCAATGCAAAAACGATAACGTCTAACTTAATATATTACAATTAACTTCTAAGAAACTTGTTTAGAAAGAGAAAACTCGAAGATGGAAAAAATAATCAATTAAAATATATAAAAAAAAAACACTTACAACGTAGATACACTTTTGTCGACTCATAAATTTCTTGATACATTATGTACTGAGGTTTCTCTTTGTAAAGAGCTGAAGCAGAGGACAGGAATACTGGTTGATCCGAATAAACTGTCCTACAATAAAATACGAAAATGAAATATAAAATATACGTTAAAAAAAATAATAATAAAAAAAATATCATCCCATGAAGTCGCCCCAATTCCTCTAAGTCTTGAAACTCTTTTTATTTTTTTATGCCAAGAACATGTGAAACAGCTTTCAATTATTGGTGCTGTTATGTACGTATTACTCAAGAAAAATATTGGGATCAAAATTAAACAAAATATTTATCATCATCACCATCATGATCACCCACCTTCTTTCCCCAGACTGGGGATAAGGTGCGTCACATGCACTGGAAACAGAAAAGTTGTAGAAGAATATGATGCAAGTCAAAAAGAAAGTCCAGCCTTACCGCCCCCTTTATACTGTAGGGGTTCGCCAGTCGGCACTGTCTTGTTGAGGTCGTTTGTTGAATTTGATGAGGTTAGAATCCTAATGACCCCGTCCAGTGTTCTTTCACTAATGGTTTTTTTTTTATTTGTGCTAGGTGTTAAAGGGTCACTTAGGAACCTCCTAGAGGTCTGTCAAGTTTCGGTGTTGTTTTTGTTGCCGAACAGTAACAACCTTGTTATGTACTCTCCTTTGAGATCGACTTGGTCGACAGTTCTTCTACTATACTTATTGTAGATTTCTTTTAGTTTTTCCTAAAACTTTAACTGTAGTTTCTTGTAGTATTTCACAACTTTCAAAATTATTCATTTATTTATCCTATTAATTTTTATTTCTCTTCCTTAACAGAATTTATAGAGTAGTTTATAAGCAAAATATATTTAAATAACTAATTTAATATATTGAGTTTATTAAATCTCTTATGAGACGGTAGAGGTGGCTCTTAATCTTAAACTTCATCTCTTAACCATAACTATATTGATATTGGAAGAGCCAACGTTGTCTCATTCTTAACTATATTGGTATTGGAAGAACCAACGATGTCTCATTATATGTGTATCAGAAGTACCAACGTTATCTTAATCTTTACAAAATCTTTTTATCCTAGTAAAATTATAACTATTTCTTTAATATAAATTTATTTTAGCAACTAGTAATCAAATGTTAATTACTACTAATATTAATTATATTTGATAATTATTATGATTTATTTTTAATCTTGTTCCATAAACGAGCCTCGTGATTAAATGTATTTGAAGTAATATCATGTAATAATCCTTCTATTTATTTTGTTAAAAATGAGTCAAGATACTATTTATAAATATATAAGAAATAATTAACAAATAAGAACATATAAAATAAAAAGAGGAACATATGATCAAACCTCTTTTTAATATACTTAGTTGTGTCTATAATGCAACCACTAAGATAGAATGTGATAGAAGCCTGTTTCCTGCACCTTCTACAACACCCTTAAGTGAGAACTCGTCGCAGTCAGAAAAATTCACCCTAGGGCTTCACGGGACCGCGACGGACCCTCACTATGGTATCTCGTCAATGCAGGGTTCCTCCATACTCCAGGTGGGTCACAACCATACCCCCTCACTAAAACACCGACCATTTCACTAATATTTGCATCTATCTTCTCGCTCTGCCAAATTGCACAATTCCCTCCTTTCAGCATTCCTTTATGACTTAACATTGTTCTTCGTCCCTCCAGCCGGTAATTCCCACACACTCACCATTACATACCGCTAACTAACCGACATCACCATCCTTTCCACTGACCAACCATCTCAATGTACTTTTATTATTCTCTCATTTCCTCCTTTCTTTACACCACACACAACCTAATGCGTTCATTACTCATTTTATCAATTCTTTCACACCTAACACGCCCCTAAGACTGTCCATCTGAACACATTGTATACTTTAATCATACCTCTTATTCAGCCATAGTTTAAAAACTATACATTAAGCACAGGTAAACACATACCCTCATGTAAGACCTAAGCGCATTCAAGACATAAGCCCATTACAATCCACCTAAGGATTTAATTGCACCAGCCACTTCCTACTATTTCACAACTTTGGCTTACTACACTCTGCTTATTCTGTTCCCTTTTCATCCAATACATATATCCTATAATATTTAAACTCAGACACTTGTTTCAGTTGCTAACATCCAACATTAATTCACAACGAGGAACTGCTCCTCGACTAGCACCATAACCTTAATCCTATTACGTTTACTTTCAAACGCCTCTTTTACAACCTGCCAAATACCTCTACTAATCCTCTGAAACTCTCTTCAGATCGAAACACAAACCAAATCATCGCATATAATAGGTAGGCACCCTCCAC
>JABUQX010109239.1:2500-5000 GCA_015478945.1 Trachelipus rathkii
ATATATATATATATATATATATATATATAGACTCGGTGAGGAAAGGCTCTAATTTATAAATATGAAGCAGACGAATGTACAGAAGAAAAAAGTGGTAGAAATGGAAAAGGATCTTCACTCTTCAGGTCTTCCAACTTTCAACTCAAGAGGTTGAAGAATGAAGTTGTGCTAGAAAGCGCTAAAGCGTTGATGTTGGATCTTGAGGAACTGGGGATGTTTTTGATTTGTGGATGAATAAATTAAATAAGAAAATCGCTTTTCACTAGAAAATTAAACAATAGTAATCATAAAAATCACTTTTTCGTATTAAATGAAAATAACTATTAGTATTAATGAGCTAGGAGTCTTTAAAATGATTTCTTGTTTAAATACAAAATAAATAATGATTCTAATAACGAAATTAATTTAAATTGGATGGTAGACAACTGATACTTAGACGACTCTGGAGTCTGGATCTTAAGAAAATCTAATAAATTTTAGTAATAATAAAATAAAATAATATTTAAGAAGTTCGAACTGGATGCCATACGACTTATCATAAGAAAAGCTGTAGTTATAGTGATGTACCCCCAAATACTAATTTTTAGTAATAGCTATTATAAAATCGTTAATTTAGTTAGTTACATATTTAAGCGAAACAATCGTAATCGCCAGTAGATAATTAAACTAGTCGGTACTCGGTATGTTAACTGTAAACCAACTCACAGGAGTCCTGCTCCGGTATTAGATTTCTGAAATGATTTTCTTCGTCCACACTGACACTGAACACACTCCACAGAGCTACACGTAAATCAGGATCAGGCTAGTCTCAAGTGGACTGCAAAGTCTTTAAGTCTCAGAATAAATAATGCATTATAAAATATTTCATGAAAAAGGTAAAATAAAACTATGATAGCTATTTTAATTTTTTTTTCTTTTTATTCAATGTAACTCAAGTTAGTTACTCTTTAATTTATATATATATATATATATATATATATATATATATATATATATATATATATATATATATATATATATATATATATATATTTTAAAAAACAAATATTTATTTTATAATACACATAAAAAAACTCACTGATTAACGCTCGGAGGTAGATCTATTCCTTTCATTTGAGCAAACATTGTTTAATAATGATACTGTTCGTTCTGACGAGACTGACGTCGCATTTACAGTAAAATATTTCATTGCTAACATAAACATAGCAGGGAAAGCATTTTTACTATCATTCCAAAATTTTATTGGGTCGCATTATCCACTTGATCACTGAATAACTGAATAGTGATTAGTGAATACTCAGAAGACAATCTGACTATGTGGTATGTGCCATGTCGATCCCTATTTTTGGTTCCCGAAAAGACGAAAAATCTAAAACCCCAATTTTCAGTTTATTTTATACACGACATTGGGGGACGAACGAAGAACGAAATATGGAAAAGAGTTTCATCATTTCAGGGTGTCGGGAGAGGGGATAAGATTTAATTTTTTTCCGGCCTTTAAAAAATTTTTTTTGAAAAAAATATCGGCTTTCGATATTAAGGAAAAATATCGAAATATCGATATATCGCCTAAGAAAATATCGCCCAAAAATATCGATATATCGAGCCAAAAATATCGATATTTCGATATATCGATATTTTTTGGCCATCCCTATATATATATATATATATATATATATATATATATATATATATATATATATATATATATATATATATATATATATATATATATATATATATAGTGGTACCTTGACTATACAAGTGCCCCAACTTACGAGATTTCCGAAATACGAGTTGTAACTAGGTCGATTTTTTGCTTTGAAATACGAGTCAAAATTTAAGGTACGAGCCGCCGCTAGAGATTTTTAGAGTTTATTGAAAGGAAGCACCCAGAAAAAGTTGCAACTGGTCGTGCATCGGAGCTATTTAATGACACTTGCCTAACTCATTCGCGAAACATTCTGAAAGGGAGGAAGAAACGAACTTCTTTGGACAGGTTTTTCTTGAAACGGCATGCAAGTGCAAGTGAGGAAAGCTTGGCGAAAAAGCCAAAACCAGTGAAGAAAATTATGTTAAGCTCAAGTTATCTGATATCAATGTAAATATACATTTTATAAAACCAGTTTGTTTCTTTACATTCTCTTTTATTATGTTTTTATACAATATTTGTTATTTATAAATACTTTTTCTTATTTAAAAACACGTAAAAAAAATACTGGGTGGCATTTTGGGTATATATATATATATATATATATATATATATATATATATATATATATATATATATATATATATATATATATATATATATATATATATATATATATATATATATATATATATATATTCTTTTTCTTATACAATTTCTATATATGATTTTGATGTGTTTTAGGCTTTCGATCTGTTTCCGAAGATAAGAGCTTTGAAAGTCTCATTTCCATTATTTTTTTGCCTATATTATATTTTATGTCTCAATTTTTCCAGATTTATATATATA
>JABUQX010109240.1:0-7500 GCA_015478945.1 Trachelipus rathkii
TATCTTATATAATTATATTTACAATAAATATAATATATATATAATATAGTATCTATAATATAATAATAATTTTATTTTATTATGGTTTAAAATTATAATATTAATTATATATAATTGTATATTATATATATTATTACTAATATTATTTTTATATTATATATATTATTAAATTATTATATTAATATATTTTATTTACTACTTAAATTAATATTTACTATATATATATATATTAATATAGTATATATAGTATATATATATATATATCATATAATATCACTACCGTATAGATACCTTTACCTATACCTAGAACAAACTAATTTTATCACTATATATATATCTAGTAGAACATTCTAAATAAAGTTTCCCTATAGATGCCCGCTATATATAGATATAGTACTATATATATCAAATGTTATATAGTATATTATATACTCGCTAAATATATTTCTACTATACTATTATATATTATATATATACTTCCTATTTATACCTATCTTAATATATATAATTTACTATAATATTTATATACTATATATATATATATCTATATCTCACTATCGTACCTATATTTATATATATAATATAGGATTAATGTTAGAAGCCAATAAGTAACTAAACTATACTCATATCATTATATTGTCAATTTATTATATATTATATATACCCTGTAATATATATATCGATAGCCCATTCAAACTAGTATGTATATATATATATATAGTAGATCTTATATTATTATTATATATTATATAATAATATTATTATTATATATACATATCGATCGTATTGTACTAATATATATATATTATATAAATATATAAGGTAGATTAGTCAATAATTTAACTTATATATATATTATAATATAATATTAAATTGCTGAAGTGAGTCAACAATATAAAATACAGGATAATAGATAGTTTAAGGTGGTAGCTGAGGAGTATATACTCACTATCATTATATATATACTATACATACTAATTTATATAGTATATATGGGAGTATATATATTATATATATTATACTACTTATCAGATAAGATAGAGTACATAAATCAGTATATAGTATAGTTATATTTATATTAAATATCTACTAAATATAATCATATATATTGATAAATGAGGGTTCTTATATATAATAAATAATTATTCTACATTCAATATATTTAAAAGTATTCGTTTATATTACTCATTAATATCAATAAGTAATTATAAGTATATAATTATATAACAATAAATCTATATGTAGTATACTAAAAGATATATATATATATCTTTTTTTTATGCTTAATTAAATACTAAATATTATATATATACGTATATAGTAATAAATATATAGAATATTATATAATATTTACTGTATAAAAATTAAAGTATATAATTAATATATATAATAATAATTAACATATATAATATATATATTAATATAGAAAATAATTTTGAATTAGTTAAGTGGTTGATTTATAGAGAGAAATATCTATGAGTAGTTAGATAGTATTTATTATATATTATATTGTAAGAAGTATTATGTAAGTTTGTTTAGTATATAAATATATACTACATACTACATATGATTCGATTAGTGTGGTGTGCATATTATATATGATCTCTCAGTATGAGATGAGCTAGCCTGATAATCTATATATATATTACTATAAGCTTTTTATTATTACTGAGATTAGTATATACATTGATAGCTATATACCGTATGATGCTCGGATCTATATATATAGCCTATATATATTATTAATTTTTTTACATATAATGAATTCCAAATATTGAAAAACCGATTTCTAATTTAGAAAATTCAATCATTTTATAAACAATGATTAATTAAAAAATACTCGAGAGTATGCTCGATGTTATTCCTAGTATATATATTCACCCTATAGTATATATATTTATTCACAAGTAAAGGGTCATATATACTTTATATATATATATATATATACCTGTTCTTATATTATATTACTATATTATCTTACTACGATATACTAGTGTAGTACTTATACTAAGTTTACCATAAGCTAATTATAAACATTATTTATTATATATATTAATATATTATATATTATTATATATATATATTATATTTAATATATATTATAACTTATATTATCTAATATTTAATATAATATAAAAAATTATCATCTATACCTATATTATTATATTAATATTATTATACTTATCTTATAATATATAGGCTATTTTATTATATATATTTAATTATACTCATATTATAAATCATATATATATATATATACTATTATAAATAATATTAATATTATATATATATTACTATTATATATATTATATATATATATTATAATATATTATATACATATATTAATATGTAATATATATATATAAATATATATATTATAATATATATATTATATTAATACTATATACACTATATATCAAATATTAGAACTATTACCTCATTAAATTTATATACTCATTTAACTAGTACTTATCACTAACATCAGTAGCCACATATGAGCTTGGCATAAACCCTGAATCCAACACCAATCTATTAATTATTAATACATATTAGTATATATATATCTTATACCAGGTCATATTACAATAGCTAATTATATATAATAAATAAAACCAAGTATTATATATATATCATATATAATATATATATTATATAATATATATATCATAGTATTATTATATATAGTATATACTAATTATAATATTATATTATATTTTATTACATACTTATATATATAATATATATATACCGTTTTACTTATATTTAAAGTTGTAGAGGCTTAAGATTATTATATATTTGTATATATACTTATTATATATATATTATTGCTATAATAAATAGGCAAACCTATTTATTATAATATATAATTAAAATATATATATTATAAAATTCAAAATTTAGGGTTATAGTTGTTGACATAGATATATAATATAGTACGCTCATATATATTATATTAATATATATAATATTTTGTATTAAACAGACATTATATAACTCTATATGTTCAAAGATCTATATAGATTATTTATATTTCTATACTACTGTAATATAATATTATATAATATTAAATATATATATATATATTATATATATAGTTATATATATATATAATATTATATTATATTTAATATATATATGATATATATAGTATATTATATTAATTAATTTTAATATTATATATATAATATAATATATATTGATCCGGCTTATTACCGGACCTTACCCGAGGCATATTTTAAACTATTAGTATTATACGTTATATATTATATATATATTATATATTGCAATATGAAAATATTTCCATAATTTGATATGATTTATATTTTTCCAATTTTTTTTATATATTTACAAAAATTAAAATATTGAAATAAAATTATTAAAAATAAATTGAAATTGATATAGTTAAATAAATAGTTATGATAAAAATTAAAAATAGACATTAATCGAATTGAAATAGTACTTCTGCTACTATTTCTGCTTCAATTAATAATAATAATAATAATAATAATAATAATAATAATAATAATAATAATAATAATAATAATAATAATAATAATAATAATAATAATAATAATAATAATAATAATAAAAAGAATATAATAATCAAGTGACTAACTATATAATAAACATGATTAATAATAATCAATGAATAATAATAATTAATAATATAATAATAATAATGACATTAATAATATTAATCCACAAGAGGAGTAATATACATCAATAGAAATTAATAATAATAATATATATAATAATAATACATATAAATAATAATAATAATATTATATATAATAATAATAATAATAATAACAATAAAGAGGAGATTAGAATTCTTGAGATAAAATGGGATTAAAAATTAATGTTTTAATTTTAGGTTGGAGTTATAAAAAAATTAAAAAAAAGTTAATCCTAATATTTCTCGCAAAATTGCTTCTGTTGAGAAAGATATCAAATAATGTATATGCAAAGAGGCCGAAAAGGGGACGAATTATTGGGCACTATATCGCAAAGGGATATTACATCCTGACACCTTCTTAAAATATACTAGAGGTATAATATATAAAAATGTTTGAAACATGTAAAGTAAAGAATAAAATTGAGCGACATGTTTGAGCAAATTGAAAGAAAAGAAATGAAATTGTCATATACAGAGGAAACAGTAATGACAAATAGAAAAACTGCCATTCACGTATAAAGTGAAAAAAAGGAGTCAAGAAGGGGAACATATAAAAGCCTCCGGGAATAGAGAGGTAAAACACTAAAACAAACCATCAAAATAATAAAATAAAATTCATTTGGGAAAGCTGTAACGAAGGAAAGACTTGCGCATAAACCCCGACTGAGTCAACAAAAAATTACAAAGTTCAATAAAGATTGAAAAGGAAAAAAAATGAACTAAAAAGGTCAAATGAAAAAAGAAAATGAAAAATAAGAAGAAAAGACAGAATAATTTTTCAAATCTTGGTATTAATTGCACACGCGCTATAATCGCTGAGAAGCTCTGTATTCTTGATCTGATTAGGTTAACTTGAAGTGTTTCAATAAAGAATGGAGAGATGAAGGAGGCTTACACTCAATAATAATTTATAAATGTAAAGGAAAGAATGAAATGTTATTTTTCTTATCAATTTTCTCTTCTTTGCCCTCCCAATTTTTTACCACTCATCGTTACTAGTTTTTAATTTTCATCTCTTCTTCTCTCTCTCTCTCTTTTTCTCTCCAATCTTTTTATCACTCAGTCTTTAATGTCGTCTCTCTCTCTCTTACTCTCTCTCTCTCTCTCTCCTCTCTCTTTCTCTCTCTCTCTTCATCCTCTTCTCTCTCTCTCACTCTCTCTCAATATATATTTTTCTTTCTATCTATTCATATCTATCTAATCTATCTATCTATCTATCTATCTATCTATCTATCTATCTATCTATCTATCTATCTATCTATCTATCTATCTATCTATCTATCTATCTATCTATCAACAGAGACCGCGATATTTGTTTTGGAAGGATAACCAAGTTAGTGCAGATACATCGAGGGAGGGTTTGACACATGTATGCGGCATTCATAGTGCCTATTTGAAAGTATTTGACAAAGTAATCATGTACATTTTATTATCAGAAATTTGGAGAAATTTGAAAATTCCTTGATATAATGCAAAATATTTTAAGTGGCATATTTGCAACAATCAACTTGTCATGTTAAGTTTAAAAATTAATGTAATCAAATAGATAGAAGATAGAAAATGCTGTTATAACAGCATTTTCTATCTTCTATCTATTTGATACATTATTTTTAAATTTAACATGAGCAAGCTGATTGTTGTAAATATGCACTAAAATATTTTATGCATATATATTCAGGAAATATTTCAATTCTCCAATTTTCTTAAATAAATAGACAAAGGAGGAATAACTTTTCAACCTTCTAACTCTTTTGTATATATTATAGTATATAATATATAATTATATATATTAATATATATAGTATATAATATAATATATATATTATATTATATATATAATATATAATATAACTTATTATACAGATTGGTAAATTTGGTAAAATAGGTGCTATATTATGGTATAGTTATGTTTTTATGTATTGTTATGTTACTGTTCTATGATTATTTTAATTTTTTGTGGGGCAGTGAAGTATAGTATTTAAACATATTATTTATAAAAATATAAATTATAATATGTATATTATAAATTTATTATAAAAAGAAACAAAAAAAATATAATTAAATATTTTTATTATTATATAATATATACTAAATATAAATTTAAAATATATAAAATTAATATATAATATAAATAATAATTTATATATTAACGCTATCGATTGAACTTATAGTATACTACTAACGCAGAGCGAATTGAACTTAAAAACTAATTTTATTAAAATATATTAAAATTAATATATAACTAACAATTTTATAAATTATTTATTCCAATTATTAAAAACTAAGTATATTTAATTTATTATTATGTATAATAAATATATATAAATATATAAATATCTATATATAATATATATATATAATATATCTGAGTTAATATATAATTATATAATATTTAATATATTATAATATATATAATATATATATATTAATATTATTAATATATATATAATTAAATATATATATATATATATTATATATATATATTAATATATAATACAAGAAAAATGTATTTAATAACTTATGCTTGAAATTAAATTTACGTTATAGTATTAACATGCCAAATTGCGTTTTGATAATAGAATCAACTAAAATAAGGATGAAATTAGTTAAAGTAAGGATTCTCAAGATTTTCTCCTAAATGTCTAATATATGAAAACTATATAAATTTATGGTACCTATTTTAAATATAATATACTAGAAAAAATTTTAGTTTAGATATACGAACTAGGGATAAATTTCTAAGGAAAAATTTAATGTTATTTATAGAAGATTATGGTTCTCACGTATAGATCGGATATTTTTTATTTCTTCTTAATGAAATCATAATGTATGCCATTTTATAGGGCTAATTTGTCGACAAATAAATATAATATTAATCAAGGTTTGCTAGAACAAGTTTGAAAGTTACTTAACACAATTCTATTTAGAAAAAAATTTGTGAGTTTTTACGAGGTAAGAAGATGATAGTTATAATCATTTAATTTTGTAATTCTTTGGAAATGGTTCTTGATATCAATATCAATTATAATTAAAACTATTGAATTTATTTCTGTTTAGATTATTTAGTAAGCCATGTAACTTTGTAATATTAAATATGTAATTATTAAAAAGGGTATTTTATGGTTTAGGATATTTGAAAGAACAATTTGTAAACTAATATAATGGAGTCATTATAATTAATAAGAATAATGATTTGGATGCTGCCTAAAGACGAAATAAATTTATGTACGCTAAATAAGGAGGATTACCCTTTAGATTACATGGGGAGAGATATCAGTATCGATGTTTAAATTATGTTTTATATATTATATTTATATAGTTTTATATATTGTAATAATAATTTATTTACAATTGTAATATATATCTTTTAAAAGTATTTGGTGTACTAAATAAAGAATTAAACACTTAAAAAAGACTATCTATTCATCTATCTTATTTCTTTCTTTCTTTTTTTCGTTATCTATCTATCTATCTATCTATCTATCTATCTATCTATCTATCTATCTATCTATCTATTTATCTATCTATCTATCTATCTATCTATCTATCTATCTATAAATGAATCTATCTATCTATATCTATCTATCAAAAATTTCATATATCTATCTATCTATCTATCTATCTATCTATCTATCTATCTATCTATCTATCTTATCTATCTATCTATCTATCTATCTATCTATCTATCAAAAACATCACTCAATTTTTTGAATCGTTTTTGAACTTGGCAAAAATAAAATGAATGTAAAATATATTTATTTTAAATTAAAATTTTTCTTGCAGATATAAATCTAATTAATAAAATATTATTATCTGATTAAGTA
>JABUQX010109241.1:0-27953 GCA_015478945.1 Trachelipus rathkii
TATATAATATATAATATATATAGATATATATATATATATTATATATATATATATATATATATATATATCTATATATATATATATAATATATATATATATATATTATATATATATATATTATAAATATATATAATATATAATATATATATATATATATATAATATATATTATAATATATATATATATTATAATATATATAATATATATATATATAATATCTAATATGTATATATATTATATATATATAATCTATATATATATATATATATATATATATAATATATATATATATATATATATATATATATATGCCAAACTAAAGAAGTTACACGCATGATATCTCGAAAACTAAGATACTGGTACAAAGAAAACTGATAAATATATCAGGAAGGATTAGTAACTATGAAATGAAAAAAAAAAATTTCTTTTTTTTTATTTTTTTTATATCTCCAAACCTACGATAGGTACAAGAAAACTAAAAAATATATAATGGGATCAGCCGTATAAATATTTTTAGGGGGCTCGAGCCCGATGGTGGGACAGAGGGGGGACGTTTCCATACCCGTAGGGGAGGGGCGGAGAACCCCCGCGACACCCAAATACCAAAAAGCGGGGGTTCCGGAGACCTCCCCGAGGGTGGAATAGTCCAACCCTGTCGTCCCAGGACGGCCGAGAAGACCCCGATCTTTGCATCTTTGGCGGTTTACCCTAGGGTATTCTATTAGTTAAAAAAAATCATCTAATACATATTTCATACGCTGCTTCAGAAGATGTTATAGTTTTCTTGTACCTTTCGTAGTTTCGGAGATTTAAAAAAAATAATAAAAAAAGTAAATTTTTTTTTCCATTTCCATACAAATTCAAACGCTGATTTTCCTATATGTTATCAGTTTCTTGTAATCTATTTAGTTTCGAGATATCATGCGGGTAACTTCTTTAGTTTACTATATATATTATATATATATATATATATATATATAATATTAATATATATATATATATATATATATATATATAATATATATAATATATATATATATTATATATATATATATATTAAGTATATATATATATTATACTTATATATATATATATATATATATATATATATATATATATAATATATATATATATATATATATATATATATATTATATATATATATATCTATAATATATATATATATTATATTAATATATATATATATATATATATATATATATATTAATATATATATATATATATATTATTTAATATATATAAATATAATATATATATATATATATATATAAGGGTGTTATCAGCCTTTATAGGATACGTTATATATAGGTTTACTATGTCTTATAATTAAAACTCTCCCTATATCTTTATATAATTTCCAGTTCCATAAGTCATAACATGTAAAATATTTTCTCAATACATCAAAGCTATCCCTAGTCACATATGTAAAAATTCCTCGTTCAGACACTGCAAATTTTTTACTGTAAGGATGTCTTGGTAATAGATTCTCTCCTTGTTCTCACGAGTTGATAAATGAATTTATGAATGCCTCTTGAGCATAAGAATTGATTAATAATATTTTCGGAATTCTCAGGTAACAATTTTTTAAATGTATAACTCCTGATGCAGCATATTATGACTAACAGTAATATAATCATCAAGCATGCGTTTGTTCTAAATTTTTCGCAATACTATTATTTTACCAACTTGAGACAGATATTTTATAGGAGTCACACCATTAATACAGATTCCACAAAGTGTAGGTTCAGATATTCTAATATCTTTGCCCCTCTGACATATTCTAGCATCCAAAGTATGCATATATAGATGTTTAGAAAGTTAATAAAGTAAGTCTCTTACAATCTTTTTCTTCACCTCCAAAGAAGACTGTACTCCATCGATTTAAGATATTACAGGATTTGAATTTTTCTTTGACCCATGCAGCAGCGTGTTGACATATACAAAGTAATTCGTCAGAGTTCATAAAAACACTTAGACCATCAGAATAACCTAGGTAATCACAGCAAGTAAAATATTCGGAGCCGTCAGGTTGTTTTTTATTATATAACGATGGAAAGCATTACTTCCCGGGATCTTGATTTCCCATTCCACAATATCTTCTATAGATGAATATAGGTTAATTCGATTCATGATAGCTGCACAACTGATGAAAAAACACTTTTAAAATAGAGATGCACTTTCTACCACTTTAAAATCCAAGAACGTTATGACTCTAAAATGTATTTAGAGAGAAAGGAACACTTGATCTATTATCCTATCTGTTCGAATATTAACAAATGTAAGACACAGTAGTATACAACAGATGCAATAAGCTTATCTAACCAACAAACCACAAAACTGATAACAGAGCGTAGAACGGAGTCACCTCAAAGGATGGCCGACCGACCGAAAAAGGTCATATGTTCCTATAGGCTATAGGCTATATCCTATAGGATATAGGCTATAGGTTATAGGATATAGGCTATAGGCTATATGATATAGGCTATATATTCTAGCTTCTAGCACGTGCCGACCTATATTGTAGAATACACCGGTCTTAGTGTCTATTCCTAGGTTATTGGGTACGGGGAGTCAGATTGTGTATATTAGAAGGTGCTAAGGATGCTTCTTCTATGAGTTATTCCGCTCCCCTTTTCTTTAGCCTTTCTAGCATGACAATGTCCTACGTCATAGAACATCCGATTTTGGTTCTACTCCTGGTTACTAAGGGTACGCGGAGGTCGATTAAGTGTATATTAGAGATGCTAGGATGCTTCCTTCTAACGAGTTAGATCCCCACCCCTTTCCTAACCCTTCTAATGCCGATTATATCGTATGTGGCCGGAATACAACGGCGATATTTTGATCGATTAGTACATAATCGACCCTGCTGATCGATTTCTGTGGTTTACGACGGAATCGATTCACTTCTAACAAGAGTTAGTATTAGATATTACCCTACCCCCCTTTTCTAGCACTTTTTGTTTCTTGAGCTATGAAGCTGGGCTCGGTGTTGTCTAGTATGTTTTGAGGTATGCCGAGTCGATTGCCGCTATTGCCGAGCGTGGCGTTTCAGCCGTTGCGTTTTTAGAACGCACCAACATGCGTTTTTCGTAGATGGCTTACCCTTCGTCAAAAACCTATCATGACGGGTGTCAAACAGGGGTAGAATGTCTCAAAAATAAGATTCCCGTAGTTACTTTCCCGAACGCCAGAGTCCCCATGGCCCCAGCCGGGGGTCATTTATGGGTCAAGAAATGAGACAAAATGACATATCTTAGCAAAAGAGGTGTTAGAGTCATCGTATCTTCTTCAAACTTGGTATGTCTTCCTTATATGTTGCAACATTGTTGTATCCAATGTTTCAGGTCGCTACGTCAAAGGGGGGTGGGGCCCCCGCCCCCTTAAATTTTTAAAAATGGACTTAGAAAGCTGAAATTTGGTGAGTGTATAGAAGAGACAATACAATGAATAGAAATGGCTATGTTAAATTATTAGGCGAACCATATGGGCCGGAGCCGGAGCTGGAGCTGGTGGTTGCCGGTGCCAGAAGGGATTCTGGCCTCAGCTACTATAGAACAATGAGGGGTCCTACATTTTCGTTTTCAAACGGTGTAGAATTCATTTTGAGGGTTTCAGAAACCCCAAATGAGTTTGAGACCCTCTCGAAGGGTGGTCTCCCTGAAAAGCGAAGAAAGCTTAGAGAGAAGACGAAGAAGATGAATGTAGGAAAAGAAGAAAGAAGGAAAAAGAAGAAGGTCTCGCATGGCGGATCAAATGAGTGATTGTAGTGGTAGGTTACCGACACCGTGTGGAGCGGTGCGTGCCCACGAATTAGTTAAAAAATGTACTTAACATTTTGATATTAGTGTACTTAATATGTTTTCTAATAACATACGATCTTTATTTTTGAGGTCCCAAACTCTCAAATGAGCTCTGAGAACCTCTTCAGGGTTTTCTACTGAACAAAGAAGAGAAAAGCGGGGATGAAGATGCATTAATGCCTGATCAGGTTTCAACTCTCTAAAGATCGCAAGGGTTGGCAGACGAACCCGCGAGGTTCCCCGCGCCCGCAGGCGCGCCCTCCGGCGCGGAAACGACGCGAGCGCCCGCAGGCGCAATATTACTGCGCGAACGCTAAATATATTTCTTAGTTGTAACGTTAATAAAAGTGTTTACATTACTTTGTATTTTCTTTTCAAGTAATCCGTTTTCTGTACTATGAAACAGTTATTTTATTTTATACTTAAACTTTCTTAATTTTTTTTTTTTATTATTTATACAAAACCCTTGTTCACTGTTAAATTTTTGTAATAAAAACATATTTTTTTCTACCTTAAAGCTATAACTCAATAAGGCAGTAGCGCAAATAGCCCCAGAGGGCCCCTCCCTTCACCCTGGCTATGCGCTATGTCTTTACTGCTTTATTGTCTTACTGTAGGGTTGTTACTTCAAGTCGCGTGTCCAAACACACATTCTGGTGGACAAAAATAACTTCAATTAACTTGGGAATATATATATATATATAATATATATATATTATATATATTATATATATATATACTATATATATATATATATATATATATATTATATTATATATATAAATATTTATATATATATTATTATATATATATCTTATATATAATATAAGAAGAGAGAAGAGAGACGAGAGAGAGAGAGAGAGAGAGGAGAGCGAGAAGAGGATATGAAAAGTCTTTTTACTTATGATGAAAAAATTTTATTAAACAGTTAGTATATTAGTAAAATTTACAAAATGCGTTTACATATATAAATAAAACTTTCACCTCCAACCGCAAACATCCTGATGGGCCCTACATGGAAATGTAACATATTCCCCAGATATCTCATTTCTTATAGTTGTTATTATATAAGTTATTAACCTCTTCTTTGAATGTTCATCAAGATCTTGATCGGTTAAAGCACGTATCTTGGAAGAAATTTTTAGATGGATAGGGAATGGTATCTTCATTTTAAATCGTTCCACATGGACTATAAATGTTTTAAACACATTGCTTGTTTCCATAATTTTCTCTATATGTCCATCCAATATAGGTATCATATTATTATACTTTAATGTTATATCGAAGTATGTAATCTCGTGCCCCTCTTTCTTAGCAGCTGATGCTCTTACTCTGTAACCATAGACACCATCAGATGCATATACAATGCGGATTTTTGATGGATCACGTGGAGTGTAAGGATGTCTAGTCGAAAAATCTGAATTATAATTGACACATGTATACCAGGTTTTTAAAATAAACCAACACCTTTGAATATATGTTATAAGTCCCATAGCTATACCTTTTTAAATGTATTACAAAACACAGCTATGGATACGATGGTTGGTTCTCAACTGAATATCATATTCACAGGTTTGTAACCAGCAACCTTTAAAAATACGTGACGTCATAAACATGAATTTTCCTGAAAACTTTATCTTTTCAGCTTTATATACAATGTGAAATTTTATGAATCATTACTTTTACAGTTCTGTAAAATACACTTTACTCTGGAAGATAATATTATATATATATATATCTATATATATATATATATATATATACACCTCACTATTTATTATATCTATACTATATATACTATAATAGTACAGTATACATATATATATATTTATATATTAACTCTGGAGATATTATATATATATATATATAAATATATATATATATATATATAAGTTTAAAGGATAGTAAAATCAAGTTATTTCATTTTAACGCATTTATTACATAATTAGAAACTATATAGTCATTTACATACAAATTTTTAGCATCAAATATATTTACAAATTCATTAAAACACATATTTTTTAAAAAACATATAATGAAATAAATACAATAAACTCCACATAAATTAGAGTATGATGGCTGAACAGGGTAAGACATAGTTTTTATATAATTTACATTATTATATTTAAAAAATGAAAGGATATATTGATTATTCAATATAAATTTTAAATCCAAAGAATCAATCAGATGAACAATGCCATTTTTATCCCTATAAACAGAAATCCAGTGTCCTCCTGTTGTAATGTGGCGATGTGAAGTGTTGAACACGAAACCAGCATCCTTCTCTAGTTTTACAGATCCTACTTCGTTAATAGCGAAGACTCCTATAAATCGAGGTTCGTTTTTAAACACAGTTTTTATTTCTTCTTCATTCATCTTTAATAATTCAAAATAACGTTGCGTACTCTGTCAATTTCAATGAGTTGAGGATGTTCCAGATAAACCAGGACAGTGATTGGTGATTGTAGACTACCACTAAAGGAGAGACTTAACCCTAATGTACCCTTTCTTAAAATGTTTAAATGATTAGCGTTACAAGCTGAAAGGTCAGCGGTGAGATCGTAAGCATATAAATTACTATTCTTTGCGTACGTATTCTTCAAGATCTATCCCTGTCCCGCTGTCATTGCATGAAACAGTGTTAGCTATTAGATCGTAAAAAGGTCGTGAACATAGAGATTGCGATCCATTGTATAACATTTCATAGTCCCGACCGTAAGGTTGACCGTTTACATGTAGACTGATACCTCTAAGTCCAAAAGGGGTGAATTTATAGGCTGATTTTTTATAATTCCCTGAGTATGCTTCATGTTCAACAAGACCTATATTATTACTTTCTGAGGCAGATTACCATTCACAATGTTGGGGATATTGATACTCGATAATCCCTGTGTAAAGTTAAACAACTTTGTTTCCACTCGTTTGATAGGATACTTTGCTGTAGTGTTCAAGAGAGATTTTTCGATTTCCAAATGTCTCTGGGGTAGTAATTTTACTTTTCTAACATAGAGATAGGCTTCTAACAACTTGTAAACAGGTTCAGGACATACAGCCGTTGCAGCAGGTTTACTTTTTATTTTAAGAGCGAATTTAGGATTTGAACGGGTTAAGCGAATTCTAGTATCTACAGCTGGTAGAATAAGTCTTTCTTGAGAGAAGATGTCACCGTTTAAACGTCCGTAAAATTCGTATGTGTTCCTTGTGGTTTTACCAGCTTTATCTATATGTGTAGCCTCGTCTTTGAAACTATAAAAACCGCAAGACTGGAGATGAGACTGTTTAGCATCGTCGGAATAATTTAATAAATGTTCTATATAACTTCTATAAGGATAATTTGCAGCTGATGCACCTAATGAAGTTTCATTGAGATACACTTCAATCTGATTAAAACAGGTATACAGGAAATTGGATTCTGTGTATACTATGTGATCGTCAGATGATGGAAGGTCTGTACCATCGGGTTTCGTCAGTTTCGTCTTCAGATATAAAAACACGTTGGATGGGTCTAAATACTGATCCGAAGTACCTGGTATATTGAACTCGAGAGGGACATCGGTGTTGGTAATTGAATGTATGGGGTTGATGCTGATGAAATTGGTTTCAGTTACACTAATCTGGGTGGGGTTCATCGAGAAGAGATCCAGTTCACTCTTGCAGCAGTCTGGACTAGAAGGATGGAGGAAATGCATCTTGTACGTGAGGGTTGACCGTATAATGAGAGGTTCGGTGGTTTAGCTTTTCTTATATTCGGTCACAGTATGATGATGATGTTTATGTAAAAGATGCCAGTTAGTAATTAAATAGCAAATACATCATTGCATTTTTTCTTTTGAGGTCTTTTAGTCTTAACCTTTTTCTTAACGCATATTTTCATACGTTTTTTACCTTGACCCGTCATTTTGCGTCTTATTTTTCGCTTTACATCATCCAACATCTCATCTGAAACATCTGTAATTCGCCTTTTTAGGGATTCGCGAGGGTTAGCTCCTGCTGCTATATCCTGTAACGTATGCATCCCTGTTCGTATAGCTTTTTTACCTATATATTCACCTCCTCTTCTAAATAGAGGCATTGCACTTCTCCATAATTTAGAGAAAAATCCACCCAGTCCATACCCTCTTTGTAATTTTGTTCCAACGAATACCCTATCGTTATACATTATTAACGGAGCTTCTATCAGGCACTATCTTTACACTGTGAGAGTAAGTTAATGAATGAATAAATATAACTAACTACATCACTTATATATAATCTTACACCTATCCTTATTTCTAGAAGGTTTTCTAACAGCATATATGGAATTTTCTTCTCTGTTAAAAAAATAGTCCATCATGTTATAGTTAAAGTGTCTGTTTCTTTCTAATATGAACTTTACACAATAGTGTTCCGTCTGTGAATGGATACGGTCTACCTTCGACATCCTTTATATGCATTCGCACAGATCCTAAATGTGAACAACTGAGAGGTAAGTAATGAACATTAGGAAAAGATATAACCTTTCCTTTTTTAGGAAAATGAACCACCCTTAATAAGGGGGCTTTAGTATTCCCTACATACTGATGGTCAACTATATCTGTATAAACGTAAGCCATCCCTTGATCTTGTAACATCTCCGAAGGAATGCATATATAATTAAGAGATAAGTCTGAGTCATTAAGACTGTTGTTCAGAGCGGGGGAAGGTTCATTATTTCCACTATGTCTATTTAGAACAGTAGAATGTTCTACTACAGCTTCGTGTTCATGCACACATTTCCGAAACCAATCTGAACGTTTAAGGATAAACATTTCAGGGTCTCTCAAATTCATTCCTGTTGTTCGATCTTAAAGTCATTAAGACTGTTGTTTAGAGTATGGGCAGGTTTGTTAATAATGTATATTAAATCTTTACATATCTTACTCACAGCAAACTGGGTGTTTAAATAACTGTGGATGTCATGGATTGAACGGTAATATCCTCGTTTTAACACAAATTTTTCATAGAAATATTCCGAACCTTTAATTGTCACACGTTTTAAATCGGATGTGTTTTTTATTTTTAATATAGATTTAACATAATCTGCAGCTCTATACACCATTATCCAATGACGTGCCTGAGGGAGGTTTTCAATATTTGCATCTAATATCATTTCGCATAGTCCTACCTCATAGAGATCTCTGTTAAGTTGAATAGGGTTCATTAATTCGGTTGTAAAATCTGAAACTTTATTATCAGGATGTAGATCCAAAGATGCCGAAGATGGCAGAGTTAAATAGAAATGATCTACACTCTCCATGATTACGATGACTAATGATTAATGTTTCGTGATTTCACTAGCTTTTATATATGAATTAAACTTGTTAGGGTAGCCCACCCATTTCACCAGATACTGTTTATTTTTACCCCTACCTTTTGAACCTAATATTTTTTCTATTTTATACATATTACTCTCAGGATCGAATCGTATTTTCTGTATTTCTTGTTTATAAAATCCTCCTTTTATGGATTCTCCATCTAAATCTTTGAGATAATATAATTTCAACCCCTCATTAGGAAATTCTTTTATACTATCTACCTTAAAAACTTCTCTAGACCATCCCGCTTCATATCCTTTTCTAAACCTGTCATCAGCTCTAGACACTCTTACATATTCATTCACGTTTATACGGGATTTATCTTTAATTTTTACACCTCTGGGGTTTTGTTGGATCACCGATGGTGTCTTCAACATTTCTAAAGGAGTTGTCTTTATAGTTCTATGAAAAGATCTATTGTAAGAATAAGCTAGGTCATCGAGTATGTCAATATACTTAAAAGTGTTCATCTTAGTAAAGTATCTATGCATTCGTTCTTTAATCGTACGCTGAACTCTTTCTACAATAGCAGCTTTATTTATGGAAAATATGTTAAAATATCCTATATCGTATTCAGTAATAATTTCCTGAAACTCTCTACCTAGAAATTCGCTACCCCTATCCGTGCAAATCAGTTTTGGATATCTATCATCATCCCTTATAATTTCTCTCACTGCAGCCGCCACTGTATCTGATTTTTTATCTTTTAAAGCTTTTAACCATTAAGTTATCTAGAGTATACTCATAGTAAAAAGTAATATATTGGAAACCTTCATTAAATAAGATGGTATTTAATCATTTCGTTAATCTAATTGCCAAATTATCGAGGTGATGGGCATGGTTTTTTCGGGTGGGAAATTTCGCGGACAGGTTATGTAAAGTTAAAACATCTTCACCCTCTAAATATCTTTCAACATTCTTTTTTCTCAATGTTTTTGGAAACTTTGCAGCGAATCTAGTGAACCCTCCAAACTATTTGGTTCTCTCAAGTTGAAGTAATACTTATCAACCTTCGCCTTCGCTTCCATGTTGAATACTGACACAAGTTAAAACATATATATATATATTAGTAGTATATATATATTATTATAATATATATTATAATATTAGTATATATTATATATATATATAGTATATAATATATATATAATATATATAATAATATTATATATAATATTACTAAAGGGGGAAATAAAGTAAACAAAATGGTATCAATTTTTTATTTAATCGTCGACCTTCAACTAATAAACAGGCATAATGATATAAATATATATAGTATATACTATATATATATATATATATATATACTATATATTATATATATCTATATATATCATATATATATATATAAATATATATATATATATATATAAATATATTATTATATATATATATATAGTAATATATATATATATATGATAACTCTACATATTACGAATTAATCCATTGAGATTTACTGTATGGGTTTTTTTCTTATTCTTCCTCTGGTAACACGCTTAAATTTAACTCCTGAAGCGGTAAGAGGTCCTGAACGGACTTGTATCTGGTCAGGCATCTGGGGATATTAATCAAGTCTGCTAATTTTTTGTATTTAAGCATTAAAGTTCGGGGGAAGTTAATAGTCTGAAGTTCTTGTTGATGGTAGGCATCCGCTGTAACGCACCTTTCCTTCCAATCACGCGATGGAGAATCTGCTTCAAGTCAAACAACTAGGATTATTTGATCTTTGACAATTATCATTACTCGTAATGATGTTGTCCAATTCATTCCATGGAATAATTGGATCTTTTTTAAAATATTAAATAAGCTAGTCCAGCTTTGCGACCTCTATTTGGTAAGCTTTCTTCCAGGATATTTTTAAAAGGATCTTCGTTTTTCACAGCAGGTATTACCTCCGAGGGTGTAGTTGGAATCATTCGAGATTGACTTACTTGATGAGGCATATAGATGTAAGTTTTTAAGATCTATTAATTTCTGTATGGCTTCTTGATATAAGGCACGTTTTTCATGAATGTTGATGTCTGAATTTAATATCCTAAGCACTTCTTTTTCATAATTGTTTATCTGTTCAACTTTGGGATCATGTAAACTTTGAGGTATAGGTTGCAGATATGGTCCTGAATCATTCTGGATATGAGGACTCTGGTGTTGTAATTGTTGATGAATTGCGGGAGAAGGTAACCCCTGTAAGGGCTGTTGTATAGGCTGTACTGTCTGAGAATGTACTAGAGGTGACTGGTTGGCTGTATGTTGATCAGAATGTGTAGTATTATTATACTTCATTTTCTCATACTCATTATATGGTAATACAGCCACCTTCTTCATTATTCTGATATCCACTTAGTTATTAAAGGGGCTATAACAGAAAAAAGTAAAGGTAGGAACACTCCACCTCCTTTCTGAAGTAACTTCTTTTTACTTTTCAGATTTTTTATATTTAGAGAGAGTTTTTTAATGATGCTTCTGTGCCGGCGAAGCTTCACCTTCTGAGGTTTGTTTAAAGGAACATTTCCTTTTATAAGATTTAAGCAGACTTCGCATACACACTGGATGAATTTTTCATCATTGCAGATTAGTTTACGTTTTTCAGCTGTTTTCAGTTTTTTAAATTTTTTTTATAAGAGGTAAATACTTAACAACCAGAGTACTCATTATTCAGGTATGAATACAGTTTCAATTTCGAATGGTAAAATGTTAGTACGGAGCAAAACTCTATACGTGTTTTTAGGATGAAGTTCACACATTAAATAACCATGAGGAACAGATGTAACTTCTTTATATACCTTTAAGAAGTCTTTACGTTGTGATGGAAACATTTGAGAGGCTAATACATTGATCTGATTCATGTCTCTTCTCTGTCCGAAGAGTAGTAGATATTGGGTGTTTAAAGATATATCTCTCATATACTTATTCTGATAAAAAATGTTCTGGGTGATGAAAAATACAGAGATGTTTAAATGATGGGAAAATACAGTAAACGTTTCAGCTATTTCTTCATTTAACTTATGCATTAAATCATCTAATACAATGATTTTATGACCATCCATATTATTCAACGATTTGATGTCGTAGATTCCTTCATGAAACTGAATTACATCTTTTTATTCTGCAAATTTTTCCTGATAGACACTGTAACAACATATTATTTTTACTGGTTCTTGTTCAAAAATTTCCATCTCTCTTAATATGTTTAATAACAGAAAGGTTTTCCCGCATCCTGTGGGGGCCTGATTAAAGACAGTAGCAGGACTCGAACATAAATTTACACACGTCCATACTCTTCAAATGTTCGATGTTTAATGTAAAGTCTATTTATTGATAATAATATATATATATATATATATATTATAATATATATATATTATATACTTATATATATATATATAATATATATATATATATAATATATATATATATATAATATATATATATGATATATTATATATATAGTATATTATATATTATATATATATAATATATTATATATATATATATATATATATATATATATATTCCAAAGTTTAATGAAGTTATTTTTCCACCAGAATGTGTGTTTCGGACAGGACTTGAAACAGTAAAACCCTACAGTAAGACAATAAAGCAGTAAAGACATAGCGCATAGCCAGGGTGAAGGGAGGGGCCCTCTGGGGCTATTTGCGCTACTGCCTTATTGAGTTATAGCTTTAAGGTAGAAAAAAATATGTTTTTATTACAAAAATTTAACAGTGAACAAGGGTTTTGTATAAATAATAAAAAAAAAATTAAGAAAGTTTAAGTATAAAATAAAATAACTGTTTCATAGTACAGAAAACGGATTACTTGAAAAGAAAATACAAAGTAATGTAAAACTTTTTATTAAAAAAAAAAAAAAGGGATATTAACGTTCAACTAGAAATATATTTCGGCGTTCGCGCGATATGGATTGTGCCTGCGGGGCTCGGTCGTTTCCGGGGCGGGGGCGCGGCCTGCGGCTGGGGCTGCGGGGCAACTCCGCGTTCGGCTTCTTGCCAACCCTGCGATCAGTTTAGAGAGTTGAAACCGTGATTCAGCATAATGCATCTTAGTAGAAACCCCTGAAGAGGGGTTCTCAGACTCATTTGAGAGTTTTGGGAACCTCAAAAATGAGATCTATGTTATTAAAAACATATATAAGTACACTAATATCAAGATGTTAAGTACATTTTTACTAATTCGGCACCGCACCGGCTCCACACCGGTGTCGGTACCTACACATACAATCACTCATTTGATCCGCCATGCGAGACCTTCTTCTTTTTCCTTCTTCTTCTTTTCCTACATTCATCTTCTTTCGTCTTCTTCTTCTAAGCTTTTCTTCTTTTTTTCAGGGGGACCCCCCTTCAAGAGGGGTCTCGAACTCATTTTGGGGTTCTGAAACCCTCAAAAATGAATTCTACACCGTTGAAAACATAAATGTAGACACCTCATTTGTTCTAATATGTAGCTGGAGCCAGAATTCCATTCTGGCACCGCAACCACCAGCTCCGGCTCCGGCTCCGGCCCCATATGGTTCGCCAAATAATTTAACATAGCCATTCTATTTCATTTATTCTCTTCTATACACTCACCAAATTTCAGCTTTCTAAGTCCATTTTTAAAATTTAAGGGGGGCTGGGGCCCCACCCCCCTTTGACGTAGCGACTTGAAACATTGGATACAACAATGTTGCAACATATAAGGAAGACATACCAAGTTTGAAGAAGATACGATGACTCTAACACCTCTTTTGCTAAGATATGTCATTTTGTCTCATTTCTTGACCCCATAATGACCCCCGGCTGGGCCACTGGGGACTCTGGCGTTCGGGAAAGTAAGCTACGGGAATCTTATTTTTGAGACATTCTAGACCCCTGTTCTGACACCCGTCCTGATAGTTTTTTGACGAAAGGGTACGCCATCTACGAAAAACGCATGTTGGTGCGTTCTAAAAACGCAAACGGCTGAAACGCCACGCTCGGCAATAGCGGCAATCGACTCGGCATACCTCAAAACATACTAGACAACACCGAGCTCGGCTTCATAGCTCAAGAAGCAAAAATGTTAGAAAAGGGGGGTAGGGTAATGTCTAATACTAACTCTTGTTAGGAATGAATCGATTCCGTCGTAAACCACAGGAATCGATTCAGCAGTGTCGATTATGTACTAATCGATACAAATATCGGTTGTATTCCGGCACATACGATATATCGCATTAGAAGGGTTAGAAAGGGGGGTGGGGGATACTAACTCGTTAGAAGGAAGCATCCTAGCATCTTCTAATATACACTAATCGACTCCTCGTGGACCTTTACCTAGGACGTAGACACCAAAATCGATGTGTTCGGATTGACGTACATGTCACAGAAGCTAGAAAAGGGGGTAGGGTAATAACTCATAGAAGGAAGCATCCTAGCAACTTCTAATATACACCAATCGACTCCCCGTAACCAAGTAACCTAGGGGAAATCGAACCACTAGACGCGTGTATCTACATATAGGTCGGCACGTGCCTAGAAGCTAGAATTATATATTCGCCTATTCATAATAGCCTATAGCTATCTCATAACCTGATAGCCTATATCCTATGATATAGCCTATAGCCTATAGGAAATATGACCTTTTCTCGGTCGCGGCATCCTTTGGAATGACTCCGTTTACGTCTGTTATCGCAGTTTTTGTGGTTTTTGGTGGTTAGATAACTTAGTTGCCGTATTCTGTTGGTATACTACTGACACACGCCTGTTATTGCATATCAAGCCTGTGAAAGATCTGAACCATTCGTAATTAATAAATAATAATAATAATAATAATAATAAATATTAATATAATAATAATAATAATAATAATAATAATAATAATAATAATAATAATAATAATAATAAAAATAATAATATAATAATAAAAGTATAATAATAATTTATAAACAATAATAATAATCAGTAAATAATAATAATAATGCATACTAAAAATCAATAAAATAAAATAAAATATAATGAATATAGAATGTTCAGGATTTTCACAGCTGTTATACTACAAATGTCACAGTAGTATACAACAGAATAGGCAACTAAGTTATCTAACCACAAACCACAAAACTGATAACAGAGCGTAGAACGGAGTCACTTCAAAGGATGCCGCCGACCGAGAAAAGGTCATATGTTCCTATAGGCTATAGGCTATATCCTATAGGATATAGGCTATAGGTTATAGGATATAGGCTATAGGCTATATGATATAGGCTATATTCTAGCTTCTAGCACGTGCCGACCTATATTGTAGAATACACCGGTCTTAGTGTCTATTCCTAGGTTATTGGGTACGGGGAGTCGATTGGTGTATATTAGAAGGTGCTAGGATGCTTCCTTCTATGAGTTATACCCCACCCCCCTTTCTAGCCTTTTCTAGCATGACATGTCCTACGTCAGAACACATCCGATTTTGGTGTCTACTCTAGGTTATAGGTACGAGGAGTGCCGCATTTAGTTGTATATTAGAAGATGCTGGTATGCTCCTTCTACGAGTTAGTAATCGCCCCACCCCCCTTTCATAACCCTTCTAATGCGGACTATATCGTAATGTGCCGGATACAACCGTTTTGTATCGATTAGTACATATTCGACACCGCGAATCGATTCCTGTGGTTTACGACGGAATCGATTCATTTCTAACAAAGAGTTTAGTATTAGACATTAACCCTACCCCCTTTTCTAACATTTGCTTCTTGTAGCTAGAGCCGAGCTCGTGTTGTCTAGTATGTTTTGAGGTATGCCGAGTCGATGCCCGCTATTGTGCCGAGCGTGGCGTTTCAGCCGTTGCGTTTTTAGAACGCACCAACATGCGTTTTTCGTAGATGGCTTACCCTTCGTCAAAAACCTATCATGACGGGTGTCAAACAGGGGTAGAATGTCTCAAAAATAAGATTCCCGTAGTTACTTTCCCGAACGCCAGAGTCCCAGGGCCCCAGCCGGGGGTCATTTATGGGGCAAGAAATGAGACAAAATGACACATCTTAGCAAAAGAGGTGTTAGAGTCATCGTATCTTCTTCAAATTTGGCATACATTCTTTAAATGTTGCAACATTGTTGTATCCAATGTTTCAAGTCGCTACGTCAAAGGGGGGTGGGGCCCCCGCCCCCCTTAAATTTTAAAAATGGACTTAGAAAGCTGAAATTTGGTGAGTGTATAGAAGAGAATAAATGAAATAGAATGGCTATGTTAAATTATTTGGCGAACCATATGGGGCCGGAGCCGGAGCCGGAGCTGGTGGTTGCGGTGCCAGAATGGAATTCTGGCTCCAGCTACATATTAGAACAAATGAGGTGTCTACATTTATGTTTTCAACGGTGTAGAATTCATTTTTGAGGGTTTCAGAACCCCAAAATGAGTTTGAGACCCCCCTCTCGAAGGGTGGTCCCCCCTGAAAAAAGAAGAAAAGCTTAGAAGAAGAAGACGAAAGAAGATGAATGTAGGAAAAGAAGAAGAAGGAAAAAGAAGAAGGTCTCGCATGGCGGATCAAATGAGTGATTGTATGTGTAGGTACCGACACCGGTGTGGAGCCGGTGCGGTGCCGAATTAGTAAAAATGTACTTAACATCTTGATATTAGTGTACTTATATATGTTTTTAATAACATAGATCTCATTTGAGTCCCAAACTCTCAATGATGTCTGAGAACCTCTTCAGGGGTTTTTCTTATGAAAACGAAGAAAAGCGGTGATGAAGATGCATTATGCTGAATCACGGTTTCAACTCTCTAAACGATCGCAGGTTGGCAAGACCGACGCGAGGTTTGCCCCGCGCGCCGCAGGCGCGCCCCGCCCGGAAACGGACGCGAGCGCCGGCAGCAGAATATTACTGCGCGAACCTTAATATTTTTTTTAGTTTTAAGTTTAATATACACTTTTTTTTTTTTTTTAATAAAAATGTTTTTACATTACTTTGTATTTTCTTTTCAAGTAAATCCGTTTTCTGGTACTATGAAACAGTTTATTTTATTTTTATTACTTAAAGTATATAATTACCTTTATTTTATTCATTTACGCAATTCATTTGACACAATTAAATTTTTTGTCATAAACATATTTTTTTCCTAACCTTAAAGCTATACTCAATAAGGCAGTAGGCCGCAAATAGCCCCAGAAGGGCCCCTCCCTTCACCCTGGCTATGCGCTATGTCTTTACTGCTTTATTGTCTTACTGTAGGGTTTTACTGTTTCAAGTCCTATCTGAACACACATTCTGGGTGGAAAAATACTTATTAAGACTTTTGGAATATATATATATATAATAGTATATTAATATATATATTTATATATAATATCTATATATATATATATATAATAATACTATATATAATATATATATATATATATAATATATATATATATATATATATTATATATATATATATATATATGATATATATATATATATAGGTATATATATATATATATATATTATATATATATCAATAACAAAGACCTTACAATTAAACAATCGAACATTTTGAAGAGTATGGACGTGTGTAAATTTATGTTCCGTAGTCCTGCTACTTGTCTTGTATCAGGCCCCACAGGATGCGGGAAAACCTTTCTGTTATTAAACATATTAAGAGAGATGGAAATTTTTGAACAAGAACCAGTAAAAATAATATGGTGTTACAGTGTTTATCAGGAAAAATTTGCAGAATATAAAGATGTAATTCAGTTTCATGAAGGAATCTACGACATCAAATCGTTGAATAATATGGATGGTCATAAAATCATTGTATTAGATGATTTAATGCATAAGTTAAATGAAGAAATAGCTGAAACGTTTACTGTATTTTCCCATCATTTAAACATCTCTGTATTTTTCATCACCCAGAACATTTTTTATCAGAATAAGTATATGAGAGATATATCTTTAAACACCCAATATCTACTACTCTTCGGACAGAGAAGAGACATGAATCAGATCAATGTATTAGCCTCTCAAATGTTTCCATCACAACGTAAAGACTTCTTAAAGGTATATAAAGAAGTTACATCTGTTCCTCATGGTTATTTAATGTGTGAACTTCATCCTAAAAACACGTATAGAGTTTTGCTCCGTACTAACATTTTACCATTCGAAATTGAAACTGTATTCATACCTGAATAATGAGTACTCTGGTTGTTAAGTATTTACCTCTTATAAAAAAATTTAAAAACTTGAAAACAGCTGAAAAACGTAAACTAATCTGCAATGATGAAAAATTCATCCAGTGTGTATGCGAAGTCTGCTTAAATCTTATAAAAGGAAATGTTCCTTTAAACAAACCTCAGAAGGTGAAGCTTCGCCGGCACAGAAGCATCATTAAAAAACTCTCTCTAAATATAAAAAATCTGAAAAGTAAAAAGAAGTTACTTCAGAAAGGAGGTGGAGTGTTCCTACCTTTACTTTTTTCTGTTATAGCCCCTTTAATAACTAAGTGGATATCAGAATAATGAAGAAGGTGGCTGTATTACCATATAATGAGTATGAGAAAATGAAGTATAATAATACTACACATTCTGATCAACATACAACCAACCAGTCACCTCTAGTACAGCCTCAGACAGTACAACCTATACAACAACCCTTACAAGGGTTACCTTCTCCAGCAATTCATCAACAATTACAACACCAGAGTCCTCATATCCAGAATGATTCAGGACCATATCTCTGCAACCTATACCTCAAAGTTTACATGATCCCAAAGTTGAACAGATAAACAATTATGAAAAAGAAGTGCTTAGGATATTAAATTCAGACATCAACATTCATGAAAAACGTGCCTTATATCAAGAAGCCATACAGAAATTAATAGATCTTAAAAACTTACATCTATATGCCTCATTAAGTAAGTCAATCTCGAATGATTCAACAACACCTGCGGAGGTAATACCTGCTGTGAAAAACGAAGATCCTTTTAAAAATATCCTGGAGGAGAGCTTACCAAATAGAGGTCGCAAAGCTGGACTAGCTTTATATAATATTTTAAAAGATCAATTATCATGGAATGAATTAGGACAAATCATTATCGATAATGAAATTGTCAAAGGATCAAATATTGTTGACTTGATAGCAGATCTCTCGCGTGATTGGAAGAAAGGTGCTGTTACAGGATGGCCTACCATCAAACAAGAACTTCAGACTATTAACTTCCCCCGAACTTTAATCTTAAATACAAAAAGATTAGCAGACTTGGATAATATCCCCAAGATGCCTAGACCAGATACAAGTCCGTCAGGTACCTCTTACGCTTCAGATAAATTTAAGCGTGTTACCAGAGGAAGAATAAGAAAAAACCCATACAGTAAATCTCAATGGATTAATTCGTAATTTGTATTATCATATATATATATATGCTGTTTATTTAGTTGAAGTGTCGATGATTAAATAAAAAATATATATAGTATATATATATAATATATATATATATAATATAATTATACTATATTATATCATATTTTAATTTAAAATAATTTAAATTTAAATAATATATTATTATATTATATATCATATATGCGTTTATGTTTAGTTGAAGTTCGAGATTAAATAAAAATACCATTTTGTTTACTTTATTTCCCCCCTTTTTAGTAATAATTATATATAATATATATATATATATATATTATATATATATTATAATATATAATATATAATATTTATAATATATATATATTATATATATATTATATATAGTATATATTATATATTTTAACTTGTGTCAGTATTCAACATGGAAGCGAAGGCGAAGGTTGATAAGTATTACTTCAACTTGAGAGAACCAAATAGTTTTGGGGGGTTCACTAGATTCGCTGCAAAGTTTCCAAACATTGAGAAAAAAGAGTTGAAAGAATATTTAGAGGGTGAAGATGCTTTTACTTTACATAAACCTGTCCGTCGAAAATTTCCCACCCGAAAAACCATAGCCCATCACCTCGATAATGTTTGGCAATTAGATTTAACGGAAATGATTAAATACAGTTCTTATAATGAAGGGTTTCAATATATACTTTTTACTATTGACGTATACTCTAGATACTTATGGTTAAAAGCTTTAAAAAGATAAAAATCAAGATACAGTAGCGTTGCAGTGAGAGAAATTATAAGGGATGATGATAGATATCCAAAACTGATTTGCACGGATAGGGGTAGCGAATTTCTAGGTAGAGAGTTTCAGGAAATTATTACTGAATACGATATAGTATATTTTAACATATTTTCTATAAATAAAGCTGCTATTGTAGAAAGAGTTCAGCGTACGATTAAAGAACGAATGCATAGATACTTTACTAAGATGAACACTTTTAAGTATATTGACATACTCGATGACCTAGCTTATTCTTACAATAGATCTTTTCATAGAACTATAAAGACAACTCCTTTAGAAATGTTGAAGACACCATCGGTGATCCAACAAAACCCAAGAGGTGTAAAAATTAAAGATAAATCCCGTATAAACGTGAATGAATATGTAAGAGTGTCTAGAGCTGATGACAGGTTTAGAAAAGGATATGAAGCGGGATGGTCTAGAGAAGTTTTTAAGGTAGATAGTATAAAAGAATTTCCTAATGAGGGGTTGAAATTATATTATCTCAAAGATTTAGATGGAGAATCCATAAAAGGAGGATTTTATAAACAAGAAATACAGAAAATACGATTCGATCCTGAGAGTAATATGTATAAAATAGAAAAAATATTAGGTTCAAAAGGTAGGGGTAAAAATAAACAGTATCTGGTGAAATGGGTGGGCTACCCTAACAAGTTTAATTCATATATAAAAGCTAGTGAAATCACGAAACATTAATCATTAGTCATCGTAATCATGGAGAGTGTAGATCATTTCTATTTAACTCTGCCATCTTCGGCATCTTTGGATCTACATCCTGATAATAAAGTTTCAGATTTTACAACCGAATTAATGAACCCTATTCAACTTAACAGAGATCTCTGAGGTAGGACTATGCGAAATGATATTAGATGCAAATATTGAAAACCTCCCTCAGGCACGTCATTGGATAATGGTGTATAGAGTTGCAGATTATGTTAAATCTATATTAAAAATAAAAAAACATCCATTTAAACGTGTGACAATTAAAGGTTTGGAATATTTCTATGAAAAATTTGTGTTAAAACGAGGATATTACCGTTCAATTCATGACATCCACAACTATTTAAACACCCAGTTTGCTGTAAGTAAGATATGTAAAGATTTAATATACATTATTAATAACCACCCCGGGGAAGACAGGGTATTAATCACTTTAAGATCGACAACAGGAATGAATTTGAGAGACCCTGAAGTGTTCATCCTTAAACGTTCAGATTGGTTTCGGAAATGTGTGCATGAACACGAAGCTGTAGTAGAACATTCTACTGTTCTAAATAGACATAGTGGAAATAATGAACCTTCCCCTACTCTGAACAACAGTCTTAATGACTCAAACTTATCTCTCAATTATATATGCATTCCTTCGGAGATGTTACAAGATCAAGGGATGGCTTACGTATATACAGATATAGTTGACCATCAGTTTGTAGGGAATACTAAAGCCCCCTTATTAAGGGTGGTTCATTTTCCTAAAAAAGGAAAGGTTATATCTTTTCCTAATGTTCATTACTTACCTCTCAGTTGTTCACATTTAGGGTCTGTACGAATGCATATAAAGGATGTCGAAGGTAGACCGTATCCATTCACAGACGGAACACTATTGTGTAAAGTTCATATTAGAAAGAAACAGACACTTTAACTATAACATGATGGACTATTTTTTTAACAGAGTAGAAAATCTTCCATATATCCTGTTAGAAAACCTTCTAGAAATAAGGATAGGTGTAAGATTATATATAAGTGATGTAGTTAGTTATATTTATTCATTCATTAACTTACTCTCACAGTGTAAAGATAGTGCCTGATAGAAGCTCCGTTAATAATGTATAACGATAGGGTATTCGTTGGAACAAAATTACAAAGAGGGTATGGACTGGGTGGATTTTTCTCTAAATTATGGAGAAGTGCAATGCCTCTATTTAGAAGAGGCGGTGAATATATAGGTAAAAAAGCTATACGAACAGGGATGCATACGTTACAGGATATAGCAACAGGAGCTAACCCTCGCGAGTCCCTAAAAAGGCGAATTACAGATGTTTCAGATGAGATGTTGGATGATGTAAAGCGAAAAATAAGACGCAAAATGACGGGTCAAGGTAAAAAACGTATGAAAATATGCGTTAAGAAAAAGGTTAAGACTAAAAGACCTCAAAAGAAAAAATGCAATGATGTATTTGCTATTTAATTACTAACTGGCATCTTTTACATAAACATCATCATCATACTGTGACCGAATATAAGAAAAGCTAAACCACCACCGAACCGCTCATTATACGGTCAGCACCCCCACGTACAAGATGCATTTCCTCCATCTCTGTCCAGACTGCTGCAAGAGTGAACTGGATCTTCTTCTCATGACCCACCAGATTAAGTGGAACTGAAACCATTTCATCAGCCATCACCCCTACTTCATACCACACCGAGTCCTCTCGAGTTTCCAGGTACTTCGGATCAGTATTTAGATCTATCCAATGTGTTTTTATATCTGAAGACGAAACTGACGAAACCCGATGGTACAGACCTTCCATCATCTGACGATCACATAGTGTACACAGAATCCAATTTCCTGTATACCTGTTTTAATCAGATTGAAGTGTATCTCAATGAAACTTCATTAGGTGCATCAGCTGCACATTATCCTTATAGAAGTTATATAGAACATTTATTAAATTATTCCGACGATGCTAAACAGTCTCATCTCAGTCTTGCGGTTTTTATAGTTTTAAAGACGAGGCTGCACATATAGATAAAGCTGGTAAAACCACAAGGAACCATACGAATTTTACGGACGTTTAAACGGCGACATCTTCTCTCAGAAGACTTATTCTATACCAGCTGTAGCTACAGAATTCATTAACCGTTTTCAAATCTAAATTCGCTCTTAAAATAAAAGTAAACCTGCTGCAAGGCTGTATGTCCTGAACCTGTTTACAAGTTGTTAGAAGCCTATCTCTATGAAAAGTGAAATTACTACCTCAGAGACATTTGGAAATCGAAAATCTCTCTGAACCTACAGCGAAGTACCTATTAAAGCGAGTGGAACAAACGTTTGTTTAACTTACATCAAGGGATTATCGAGTATCAATATACCCTATTGTGGAATGGTATCTGCTCAGAAAAGTATTAGGTCTTTCTTGAACATGAAAGCATCTCGGGAATTAATACAAAAATCAGCCTATAATTCACACCTTTTGGACTTAGAGTATCAGTCTACATGTAAACGGTCAATCTTACGGTCGGGACTGATGAAATGTTATAGCATGGATCGAATCTCTATGTTCACGACGCTTTTTACGTTTACGATCTAATAGCTACACTGTTTTATGCAATGACAGCGGGACGGGATAGAATTTGAAGAAATACGCTAAGAATAGTGACATTTATATGCTTACGATTCTATCCGCTGACTTTCAGCTTGTAACGCTACATTCATTTAAACATTTTAAAGAAAGGGTACATTAGGGTTAAGTCTCTCTTTTAGTCTACAATCACCAATCACTGTCCTGGTTTATCTGGAACATCCTCAGCTCATTGAAATTGACAGAGTACGCAACGTTATTTTGAATTATTAAAGATGAATGAAGAAGAAATAAAAACTGTGTTTAAAAACGAACCTCGATTATAGGAGTCTTCGCTATTAACGAAGTAGGATCTGTAAAACTAGAGAAGGATACCGGTTTCGTGTTCAACACTTCACATCGCCACATTACAACAGGAGGACACTGGATTTCTGTTTATAGGGATAAAAATGGCATTGTTCATCTGATTGATTCTTTGGATTTAAAATTTATATTGAATAATCAATATATCCTTTCATTTTTTAAATATAATAATGTAAATTATATAAAAACTATGTCTTACCCCGTTCAACCATCATACTCTAATTTATGTGGAGTTTATTGTATTTATTTCATTATATGTTTTTTAAAAAATATGTGTTTTAATGAATTTGTAAATATATTTGATGCTAAAAATTTGTATGTAAATGACTATATAGTTTCTAATTATGTAATAAATGCATTAAAATGAAATAACTTGATTTTACTATCCTTTAACTTATATATAGTCTTATATATATATAATATATATATATATATATATTATATATAATAGTATATATATATATATATATCATATATATATATATATATATATATATTATATAGTATACTATACACACTTATATATTATATATCCAGAGTTAATTGTATACAGAACATTGTATATAAAGCTGAAAAGATAAAGTTTTCAGGAAAAATCATGTTTATGACGTCACGTATTTTTAAAGGTTGTTGGTTACAAACCTGTGAAGATGATATTCAGTTGAGAACCAACCATCGTATCCATAGCTGTGTTTTGTAATACATTTAAAAAGGTATAGCTATGGGACTTATAACATATATTCAAAGGTGCTGGTTTATTTTAAAAACCTGGTGTACATGTGTCAATTATAATTCAGATTTTTCGACTAGACATCCTTACACTCCACGTGATCCATCAAAAATCCGCATTGTATATGCATCTGATGGTGTCTATGGTTACAGAGTAAGAGCATCAGCAGCTAAGAAAGAGGGGCACGAGATTACATACTTCGATATAACATTAAAGTATAATAATATGATACCTATATTGGATGGTCATATAGAGAAAATTAAGGAAACATGCAATGTGTTTAAAACATTTATAGTCAATGTGGAACGATTTAAAATGAAGATACCATTCCCTATTCATCTAAAAATTTCTTCCAAGATACGTGCTTTAACCGACCAAGATCTTGATGAACATTCAAAGAAGAGGTTAATAACTTATATAATAACAACTATAAGAAATGAGATTCATGGGGAATTGTTACATTTCCATGTGGGGATCATCAGGATGTTTGCGGTTGGAGGTGAAAGTTATTTTATACTGGTAAACGCATTTTGTTAAATTTTACTAATATAACTAATTTTTTAATAAATTTATTTATATAAGTAAAAAGACTTTTCATATCCTCTCTCTCTCTCTCTCTCTCTCTCTCTATATATATACGTAATATATATATATATATATATATATATAATATTATATATTATATATATATTATATATATATATATTATATATATATATATATATATATATAATATATATATATATATTTCAAAGTTAATGAGAGTTATTTTTCCAGCAGAATTGTGTTTCGGTAGGACTTGAACAGTAAAACCTACAGTCAAGACAATAAAGCGTAAGACATATGCGCCTAGCAGGGTGAAGGGAGGGGCTTGGGGCTATTTGCGCTACTGCTTATTGAGTTATAGCTTTAGGGTCGAAAAAAACATGTTTTTTATTACAAAAATTAACAGTGAACAAGGTTTTGTATAAATAATAAAAAAAATTAAGAAAGTTTTAAGTTAAATAAAATAATGTTTCATAGTACAGAAAAGCGGATTACTTGAAAGAAAATACAAAGTAATGTAAACACTTTTATTAACGTACAACTACGAAATATTTTTAGCGTTCGCGCAGTAATATTGCGCTTGCGGCGCTCGCGTCGTTTCCGGGCCGGGCGCGCCTGCGGGCGCGGGGCAACCTCGCGTTCGGTCATGCCAACCCCCTTGGGCCGATTCCCCGGGTTTTTTTTTTTTTAGAGTTTATGGTTGAAACCGTGATTCAGCATAATGCATCTTCCTCACCGCTTTTTCTTCTTTTTAGAAACCCCTGAAGAGGGGTTCTCAGACTCATTTGAGAGTTTTGGGGAACTCAAAAATGAGATCTATGTTATTAAAACATATATAATACACTAATATCAAGATGTTAAGTACATTTTTTACTAATTCGGGCACGCAAGCGTCCACACCGGTACGGTTAAAACCGCGGGTACCTACACATACTCACCATTTGATCAGCCATGGCGAGAGCCTTCTTCTTTTTCTTTTTCTTCTTCTTTCTACTTCATCTTTCTGTCGTCTTCTCTAAAGCTTTTCTTTCTTTTTTCAGGGGACGCCTTCGAGAGGGGGTCTCAACTCATTTTGGGTTTACTGAAAACCCAAATGAATTCTACACCGTTGAAAACAGTAGATGAGCCTCTTTGTTCTATCATATGTGGTAGGAAGCTGAATTCCATTCGACCGCAATCCACCACTCCGGCTCGGCTCGGGCCCATATGGTTCGCATTAGTTTTAACATAGCCATTTCTATTTCATTTATTCTCTTCTACATACCTCACAAGCAGATTTTCGCTTTCTAAGTCCATTTTTTAAATTTTGGGGGGCGGGAACCCCTTTGACGTAGCGACTTGAAACATTGGATACATCAATGTTGCAACATATAAGGAAGACATACAAGTTTGAAGAAGAACGATGAATCAACGCACCTCTTTTACCCATGGTCTTTGTCTGCAATTTCTTGACGTTTAAATGTCCCAGGCTTTCCTCTCGGACTCTTAGCCTTTGCAAAAGTAACTACGGGAATCTTATTTTTGAGACATTCTACCCCTGTTTGACACCCGTCATGATAGGTTTTTGACGAAGGGTAAGCCATCTATGAAAACGCATGTTTCTTTCTTAAGAGGAAACCTTCGAAGTGACACGCCTGAAATAGCGGTTAATAGATTCGCATAACCGCCGCAATACTAGACACACCGAGCTGCTTCAATAGCTTCTCAGAAATAAAAATGTTTTAGCACAGCTGTGTAGAAAAGCTGAAAAGGGGGGTGGGGGTACTAACTCGTAGAAGGAACCAACCTAGCATCTTCTAATATACAAATCGACTCCTCGTACCTTATAACATAGGAATAGAGACACCAAAATCGGATGTGTTCTATGACGTAGGACATGTCATTGCTATGAAAAGGCTAGGAAAAAGGGAGTAGGGTAATACTCCATAGAAGGAAGATCCTAGCACTTCTATATACACCATACGAATCCGCGTACCCAATAACCTAGGGTTAGACACTAAGCACCGGTGTATTCTACAATATAGGTCGGCACGTGCTAGAATATATATAACCTATATCATATAGCCTATAGCCTTAGCTAATATCATATGCCTATATCCTATAGACTATAGCCTTATAGCCTATAGAACCAATATGACCTTTTCTCGGGCGGCGGCATCCTTTGAAGTCTCTCTATTCTTCGCCTCCTTATCAGTTTTGCGGTTTGTGGTTAGATAACTTACAGTCCAATTCTGTATATTACTACTCCCGTTACCAACGAAGATGGTAACGAGAGAGAGGATAGCAGTGGAGAGATTAAAGGAAGATGAAGTGAAAAGGGTTTTTGTAGAAAGAGTCCGTGATATTATACGCAGAGGCAGAAGAATTTGTAAGATGTTGAAGGAGAGTGGGAGTATTTTAAAGAAAAAAATGATAACCTGTGCGAGAGGATACGCTGGGGGTAAAAGAAACGGGTTCAGAAAGAAAAGAGCTGCGTGGTGGACAAATGAAAGTTGCCACGTGGCCGTAAAGAAAAAATAAAGTTTAGAGCGTGGATGAAAAGGAAGTTCCCCTGAGACAAGAGCGGAATATGGGGTAAATAGAATGAGGCTGAGACCATAAAAAGGAGAGCGATGAGCAAGCGTGGAGAGGATTGGTGAAAATGAAGACAGGATATGGGTGGAACTAAGAAATTAATATATAACATGGCAAAAGACCTAGCGAGGACATGGAGGTCGACTGTTGCCCTCAGTACAGGATACAG